>CAJQZJ010032944.1:992610-1020382 GCA_907164525.1 Lophiomys imhausi | reverse complement strand
AATAAATAAATAAATAAATAAATAAATAAATAAATAAATAAATAAATAAATAGATTAATTAATTAATTTTTATCCAACCACTTTGCTGAAGGTATTTACCAGCTGTAGGAGTTCTCTAGTAGAATTTTTGGGGTCACTTATACATACTATCATATCATCAGTGAGTAGGGATAATTTGAGTTATTCCTTTCCCATTTGAATCCCCTTGATCTTTAGTTATCTTATTGCTCTAGCTAAAACTTTAAGTACTATGTTGAAGAGATACGGAGAGAGTGGGTAGCCTTGCCTTGTCCCTGATTTTAGAGGAAATGCTTTAAGTTTTTCTCCATTTAGTTTGATTTTGGCTATTGGCTTATTGTAAATTGCTTTTATTATGTTTAAGTATGGTCCTTGTATGCCTGATCTCTCCAAGACTTTTAACATGAAAGGGTGCTGTATTTTGAAAAGCTTTTTCAGCATCCAATGAGATGATAATGTGGTTCTTTTCTTTCAGCTTGTTTATGTGGTGGATTACATTGATGGATTTTCTAATGTTGAACCATCCCTGCATCCCTGGGATAAAGCCTACTTGATCATGGTGTATGATACTTTTGATGTGATCTTGGATCCGGTTTGCAAGTATTTTATTAAGTATCTTTGCATCCATGTTCATAAGGGAAATTGGTCTGAAATTTTCTTTCTTCATTAGATCTTTGTGAGGTTTAGGTATCAGGTTGACTGTGGCCTCATAGAATGTATTTGGCAGTATTCCTTCTGTTTCTATGTTGTGGAAGAGTTTGAAGAATATTGGTGTTAGCTCTTCTTTGAATGTCTGGTAGAATTCTGTGCTGAAACCATCTGGCCCTGGGCTTTTTTTTGGTTGGAAAACTTCTAATGATTTCTTCTATTTCCTTAAGGGTTATAGGACTGTTTAATTTGTTTACCTGTTCTTGATTTAACTTTGGAAGGTGGAATCTATCAAGAAAAATGTCCATTTCATTTAGATTTTCCAATTTTGTGGAGTACAAGTTTTTGAAGTAGGACCTAATGATTCTTTGGATTTCCTCAATGTCTGTTGTTATTTCCCCCTTTTCGTTTCTGATTTTGTTGATTTGGGTATTTTTCCCTCTGCCTTTTAGTTAGTTTAGCTAAGGGCTTGTCTATTTTGTTGATTTTCTCAAAGAACCAACTCTTGGTTTTGTCGATTCTTTGTATTTTTTTTTTGTTTGTTTCTAAGTTGTTGATTTCAGCCCTGAGTTTGATAATTTCCTCTCATCTTCTCCTCTTGGGAGTGTTTGCTTCTTTTTGTTCTAGCTCTTTCAGATGTGCTTTTAGGTGGCTAGTATAGGAACTCTCCAGTTTCTTTTTGAAGGCACTTAGTGCTATAAACTTTCCTCTTAGCACTGCTTTCAATGTGTCCCATAATTTTGGGTATGTTGTGCCTTCATTTTCATTGAGTTGTAAGAAGACTTTAATTTCTTTTTTTATTTCTTTCCTGACCCAGAGGTCATAGAGGAGAGAGTTGTTCAGTTTCCATGTTTTTGCAGGCTCTCTGTTGTTTTTATTATTGTTGAAACCTAGCTTTATTCCATGATGGTTTGATAAGTTACAAGGAGTGATTTCAATTTTCCTGTATCTGTTGAGGCTTGCTTTGTGACCGACTATATGGTCGATTTTGGAGAAGGTTCCGTAAGGTGCCGAGAAGAAAGTGTATTCTTTTGTTTTGGGGTGAAATGTTCTGTAGATATCAATTAGGTCTATTTGATTCATGACATCTGTGAGGTTCATTATTTCTCTGTTTGGTTTCTGCATCGTTGATCTGTCCAGTGGTGAGAGTGGTGTGTTGAAGTCTCCCACTATTAATGTGTGAGGTTCAATGTGGGATTTGAGCTTCAGTAGTGTTTCTCTAATGAATGTGGGGGGTCTTACATTTGGGGCATAGATGTTTAATATTGAAATTTCATCTTGGTGGATTTTTCCTTTGATGAATATGTAGTGTCCTTCCCCATCTCTTTTGGATTAATGTCCAAGTTTCTTTTATATTAAGGAAAAATGCAACCATTGCAATTTAGGACAAAGTTTTATTGTAAATTTTTTTCCTTGCCAGAAATATCTCTATTCTTCTATTCTTTTAATATTTTCTTCTCTTATTTACTGTCCTTTATCATCATGAGACAAAGTAACATTATCAAAGAAATTTATCATTTTATCAAAGAAGAATTGGATGAAACCATATAATTAATATCACCTATATGTACACTGTAAAAATATGAGGTTTTATAAGTTATGACATAAACTCAATAGAATACAGAAGACAGCCAAAAGAATGTTTCTTTTACATTCCTGACAATGATCTACCACAGTTGTTTTGGGTTTTAAATGAATGTAGGTAAACAGTTAATGAAGACCAGCAGACACCTAGCAGAGCATCATCAAGTCTAAGTCTACGACCTTGTACAATCAGGTGAGGAAACCCTTAACAAGTTTCAAAAACAATTTAGGCTTAAGGGTACAGTGCTCTTACTGAGCTATGTTGTTCTAGTTTCTCCAAATCACAGAGTCAGGGGACCAGACTGACTCAGGACAGGAGACTTTGAAGGACAGTTTAACAATTTAACATTTTGAAGGACAACCCAACATTCTTGGCTCTGAATAGAGAGGGCCAATTCACCAACTACAGAGTATCATCTCAGTAAGTTCAAATATTACATGCCAATGTATTTATTTCCTTTTAAAATTAAAAATGGCAAGCAGGTACTTTTCTAAAAGGATCATGGAAGAGAAAAAGAAAAGAGAGGAGAGAGATCTGGTGTACAGAAGAATTGTTGCTGAATCTAGTGAGAATAGGCTAGATTTAATGCATCTATCCTGTGTGCAGCTGGACCCTATCATGTTAGGTCATGCGTTAGGAGTGGTGATTGACAAAAAGGCAATGAATAATGCCTTGTCATTGTACAGCTTGGATCCTAGAACCCTGACCATAACAGCAAAAGAATGAAGAAAAGATAAACATATGAACACACAGAAAAACTGAAATAGAGAGGATTGGGCTCTCTGATGGAAAAGCAAAACACCCTGGAATCTCATTGTGTATGTTATATACATTTTAACAGGGAGTCTTGGAAGTCTTCCCTGGACTTCGAAGGCTTTCTTCAGCATAGGTTACCAAATACTCCTGGTATTCTACATAGCTTGTGAACAGGGACTGCCATGTTGCTCCTTGTTTGCCCACCTAGTGGATTCTGTGTGGCTATGATAATCCAATATTACTCTGCTACTTCCGATCTTAGAAACACTGAAATTGAAAGAAAAAGCTCAGGAGTAAACAGTGAGCTTCATAAGTCAGGGAAGTCAGAGAGCATTTAATCATGATCTGCAGCAGAGTGGATCACAGCTTCCTTGTGGGTTGAGCCTTGGCTTGTCCCTTAAACATTTGCTGAGCTGTCTTTTTTATTTCAATTTGTCATCTCTCAGTTTGAGTTCAGACTATTGACTTGATTAATTTTTTAGTATTGGTCAATGATTTTTTTAAGCATGGATCTTTTATGAAATTATTCTTAGTATAAGTAAAGTAGAAAACCCTTGATCTTGAGGACACAGAGAAAGAATGTAATTAATAATTTTATATTTTTAGAAGGCAATCATGATTTTAGGTTGGTTACCCATGACTATTAAATAGATAGAATAAAATTTTGACACCTCAATCCCATGATTCTACCTGACTCACTCTATGAACAACCACTTTAAAAAAAAATTAAATAAATAAATAAATAAATAAATAAATAAATAAATACCATATAAGATTCAATGAAATATTTAACAGATCTAAAGATTATAGACTTTAATACTGGAAGTAAGAATGGAACTTCTGTCCTCTTGCCTAGAATAGGAGAATCTCTCTGTAACTTGTCAACTGTGATTTGGGTTCAAGCGTCCATCACCTAGAGGGTGTGTGAACACAGAAAGCCAAAGCACCATGTGGAGCTCAGAAGGAGATGGCACTACAATATGTCATTTTCCTAAGCTCTGCCTACATTATACCAACAAACTTTAAATACAAAAGGCCAAGGTACCTATGGCAGAATGGGCGGGACAGAAGCAAAAGCACACAAGAAGAATGAGACAAAGGAGTCGCAAAGGGGAGAATATTGAGGTTTACTCAGAGAGTGGCAGGCCAGGAAATACCAAGCAAGGAAACAGGCTTTAAGATACAATGGAGCCCTGAGAGGGATAAATATATCTGATTATATAGGAAGTTCAGGGCCTGCAGCTTCCAAAACTAAAAAATGACATACCAGTGGCTGCCTGGACAGTTCCCATTTTCTCTCCATACATTACAGCATCAATCTTCAGTTGTTTGGCCCCGTTTCTCTGACAGACATTGATTGTAGAGCAGGAATTATGAAGGACTTACCTACCCTGTCTTGGCAGAGCTAGGCTGTCGACTTACCTGCTTCCAAGTTTTGTCCTTTTTGGACAGAAGTCTGTCTACAGTTGAAGCAAGGGGTTTTTCTTGCCAAGAGAATGGCTTACCACCAATTCAATCATCTCCCACTGGAGATTCTTCGATGCTCATCTTCTACTTGGAGTAGAATAGGGGGTGCTGTCAGGCTGAGGTGGTTGAAGAATAGATAGCTAGAGTCTCATAGTTAAATTTTGAGTTGTTTAGGAATCAAGAGGGTGTTCTGGATCTAGAACTTTAAACTCATGGAGATGGTTAGATAGTAGAATGTTAAAGTCAGGTGCCAAATACATATGGACTGGACATTGGGAATGTATGCTAAGCCATATAACTCTTATAATTGTGGCCTATTTATTTCTGTTGTTTTGTATTGTATTTATAGTTATAAGAAAAAGAACCTTTTTTTTTTGGACTGAAAGGGAGAGCTGTTGGGGGGGAAAAAGAAATACCTTAAACTAAAAAAAAAAAAAAAAGAAGAGGGGAGGGGGGGGGGGTGGAGGGGGAGGAGGGGGGAAGGGGGGGACGGGAGGGGGGAGTAGGGAGGGGATTGTGATTGAGATGTAACTTGAAGAAATAAAAAATAAATTATTAAAAAAAAGATACAATGGAGCCAGAACTTCAATTGCCAGGATTCCTATCCAATTATTTAAAGGAGGGACCAAGAGATTGGTTTCTAAGTATGAAAGAAGATCCTACTTCAAACATAGGGGTAAGGTCTCAAGGACTATGAAGAGCAAATGATTAGGTCTGGGTTAGCTCACTCAGGATGAGCTTCTCTAGTTCCATCCATTTGGCAGCAAACTGCATGATTTCCTTGTTTCTGATGGCTGAGTAGTATTTCATTGTGTAAATGTACCACAACTTTCTTATCCATTTTATCCATTTTTTATCGGTTGAGAGACATCTGGGTTGTTTCCAGTTTCTAGCTATTACAACGAAAGCTGCTATGAACACAGTTGAGGAGATGTACTTATGGATTGGTGAGGAGTCATTTGGATGTATACCCAGAAGTGGTATGGCTGGGTCTTGTGGTAGAGAGTTATTCCAAGTTTTCTGAGACATCACCAGACTGATTTCCATAGTGGTTGTACAAGCTTGCACTCCCACCATCAATGGAGGAGTGTTTCCTTTCTCTACAACCTCGCCAACATTTGCTGTCATTTGAATTTTGGATCTTAGCCATTCTGACAGGTGTGAGATGGAATCTCAATGTCGTCTTGAGTTGCATTTCTCTGATGATTAAGGATGCTGAGTATTTCTTCAAGTGTCTCTCAGCCATTAGGGATTCCTCCTTTGTGAATTCTCTGTTTAGCTCTGTTCCCCATTTTTGATTGAATTATTTGGTTTCTTGGCATTTAATTTCTTGAGTTCTTTATAAATTTGGTATATTAGCCCTCTGTCAAATGTGTGGTTGGTAAGTATCTTCTCCCAATCTGTAGGTTGCTATTTTGTTCTAGTGACAATGTCCTTTTTCTTACAGAAGCTTTTAAGTTTCATGAGGTCCCATTTATTGATCATTGGTCTTAGAACTGGATTTTAGCCATATAGTATAGAATAACTATCCAACAACCAACAGAGTGAAAGGAACAGGAACATAGACTTTGTTATTTGTTAGTGGGATACTTTGCCCTAGTGTAGCGGTCATGTAGGTCCCTAGCACAAGAGGAAGCTCTTAGCCCTCATGTGGATGCTGAACTGAAGGGGGCTGATATGTAGGGCACCTCACACTGGAGGAGTAGGATAGGTGGGAGAAGGGGCAGAGGGTGAGAGGGTGAGAGGGTGGGCCCGGTAGGAGTGGAGGGAGGGGACTGTGATGGAGATGAAAATTGAAGTAATAAATAAACAGTAAAACAAAACAAAACAAAAAAGAATGAATGACTAAACTGGAGATTTGCCCAAGAGCTGGTAAGAACCGAAAGACATAATACTCTAGGAATCTTCCTGGTATTCGTTCCCTTAGCAGTGGCCTTAGGTTCTAATTGGGACAAGAAGAGAAATGTGATGGCCAGTAGTACTGTGTTCTGACAGAATGTTTGGGGCTCTTTGAGATGAACTGGGGTGAAAGGAGCCTGCAAGGGAGACTCCAGAATATATGTGTGTTCTTCAAGAGGACCATCTACCGTCATTCACATGTCAGTGTGCAGTCTGCCCCCATCATGATGATTTGGACTCATTTCACCGACTAAGTTGTCTTACAGGTATTAGAGGAAACAATACCTTAAATCACACATGTACACCAACATACAAATACCACACTTTAGAGGTTTTTTTTTTTAAACCACACAGAGAATCTGTGTCTGTCCTTGTGTCATTCACTAAAATTGCATCATTTAAGAACCAATCATTTTTACTTTCACATCTAAGAGCATCATCATCACAAACAACCATATTAAGTCATTCTTGCAGAAGTTCTGAACTGGTCTTGTTCTCCACATTCACAATATTTTTCACAGCATTTAAAGAGACAAACAAAAACTGTACTACTAAACTGGTATCTGCTAAAAATGTTGTATTTTATGAGTACGGTAACATGGATAGAAATAACAGGACTTATTGCTGCGGCTACATATGTGTTCAAGAGGGTTATCAAGCCTTGCTTCCAGACAATTCATTGATTAAAATTGCAGGTGTTGTGTCTAACTCTCTGGCCCTGACTCAGAAAGGCTTAAGTTTTCTTTTTCTTCTCTTCCTTTCAGCCATTGGCTAGAGCCTCAATACACTTTCTCTGCTACTTTGGGCTTTGTCATTCTTTCCCTAAAGATCCCCTCCCTGCCACATGACTACTTGTCTGTTAGGAGCTATGTGTCTGCCACGTGAATGAACGCCATGTCAGCTTAACTCAAATTGCATGGCGTTTTCTCTTCTTCTTTCCTGTCTTTCTTTCCCAAGTAGCTGCCAGGATTCATGACTTGCCTTTCCTGGAGTTTTTCTTTTGAGCTCTGATAGAATTGTCCACAAACGGGGGGAAAAATGGAGTTTTCTGGGCAAGGCCAGGTGCTAAACTTTAAATGTGTAGAAATCCAGTTTTGCCCATGATACAGGTTTGGAAGCATTTATTGCCTCTAAGTAGTTATCCAAGATACTACTTGTGGGGTCACAGTGAGTTTTAAGAAATGTTTGTCATATGCCTACCTGCAGCATATTTCGTGAAAGCCATGAAATTTTTATAGTATATATTTTGGGGCTCATAATATCCCCCAACCCCTACTATTTCAATGTATTGTGGCCCCTCCTGGCTCCTACTTCCAAAAGCCAATGTATGCATTGCTTGCTGCACAGGAGTAACCCTCAAACAACATGTGTGGGGAGGGGGGTATAACTTATATTAGCTCTCAGTTTCCCCACACTTACATCTCCATTTTAGCCAGCATTGGTTCTGTCATCTCCCATGTAAACTATCTGCCCTTGATAAATTGCTAAGATGTGTTCCTCGAGTCATGAGAATGAAGTTCCATCATCTGGTGCTTATTTTCAAAAGATAGGAAGATAGAGGAAGTCACACCAACAATTCAGACACAGGTGGCAAATCCTTTATCCAGTGTGGAAGGTCCTCTTGTGAGAGTCTAGACGAGAGCATACATACCTCTCTAACATGTTTAGATACAAACCATCCACAACTGCCACAGTTACATAGTGGGTTCTTTTCAACATAGTGTGATTTCTGGAGAGACTCCTTGGTAACTTGATCTCAAGAAGTAAGATTTTTCCAGAATGTGCCACCTTGCAGTATAACACTTATTCATATTGGTTATGGTTCTCAGCATTTGCAGTGTCAAAGGCACTTTCTTAACTATGTATTTACATTTTAAAATATTTTTTCTCTTTAACTCCTCATAAAGTACTATTTTAATAGGGTACTACCCTCATTGTAAAACAACTATCCAATTCACATTACTAAGCTTTCTAGTCACTCCACAAATGGCTTATCCAAACTTACAAAAATATTAAATACTAATAGCATAGAAATAAATAGGAAATAATCAACTTTCTTCCTTTGGCAGATTTTTAAAAATACATTTATTATGACTTAGAGAGAATTCTTTCATCCTATTCCTTACTCCCCACAAGAAAAGAATTTTATGATCAAATTCTCAACTTTCATCCAGCTTATATTTAAAGACTGCAAACACTTTGCTTCTGAAGTGTCTTAGATGACGCAATTTGTCATCATGTATCATTCTAAGACAAGTCCACTGCCAATGGACGTGAGGCTTTTATTTCTCCAGTTTTATTTTCTACTGAAGAAGTTTAAAAAGCCAAATGGTTTATTAGCTAATATTGTTGCCATCAGTTCTCTGACCCCTTAAACATTAACCCGTCATTTTAATTAACATGTGCCTAATGTGCGAGCAAAATTGACTTTGGAGAGTCATAAAAGCCCAGACATGAATATTGTCAGTACTGTACCAAAAAAAGTAAAATAAAATAAGATATCCTAGTCTTTTTCAAAGACCACTGATCTTAATTTCCACATTTTGGAATATACTAGGAAATGTCATAAAAATCTGCTTTCAGACACATCAGTCATAGGACATCTGGAACAAAGAACAAAGATTTTCAAGGAAAAGATTCTGTAAGACTGGTTGTGCCTTCCAAACAGTATAGCTTGTCCTAAGATCAGCTAGTACTTAGTCAATTAAGCAATGAATAAAAAATAGAAGCTGAGAGGAGATATTATAGTTAAATGAACTATTACTCACTAGGAGCTATAAACTAAGGGTTTAAACAATTTCTGGAGTTAATTCAGCATTCTTGCTCTCAACTCTGCAGAGGACATGTATGTATGCATGGGTGTCCTTCTGTCTTCAAATCATTAAAGATATGGAAGGACTTGGAGAGAGGATACGATTGGGAGGAAGATTTGTGTACACTGTAGATCAAGATGTCTAAGTTCTTGCTAGCTTTGAGAGCCTTCAGTCTTACTTCTAATGGTCTCTAGGAGAAAGACATTGATCCAAGCAACTCTACCCTATAAGGTTTCAAGAATACAACACACTTTTGTTCCTGTTTCTTCCTTCTACTACCAGAAATGTCTTCCCAAACTCCTACCTCTTAAAATCTTCTTCAGGAGCTGGGCGGTAGTGGCGCATGCCTGTAATCCTAGCACTGGGGAGGCCGAAGCAGGCAGCAGGTAGATCTCTATGAGTTCAAGTCCAGCCTATCCATAGAGCAAGTCCCATGACAGGCAGGGCTACACAGAGAAACTCTGTCTTGAAAAACAAACAAACAAAAAACAATTCTCTTCTGTCCAAGGTCAGCCAACTTCACTGCTCCTTTTTTGTCTGAGTACCCATGTGTGAATGCTATCAGTGACCTATATAAAGTGTGGGTTTATTGTCTTCCAAACCATATCATAAACTCAGAATAGACCATAATTTTTTCCCGCTTCATTTGTGTTTGCCACAGTAGGTACTAGAGTACAATAGCAGGCTATCATGTATCTCAAAAAGACTCTAGGCAACAAAACCAGAGGCTCACAATGTGGTCTCTGGAGGAGAAAAGATAGGAAGGAAAATATTTTTTAAATGTTTTGATGAAAGCATTCCCATTCAAACACAATCTCTTTTCAAGTCCACAACATTCAAGAAATGAGTTTATTTAGCTTCCTCCTAGAGAACATAGCTCCAAGAATTAGGTGAACAGATACAATTGAATCCCTCAACCACATGGAAGCACATAAGTCATGTGGGATTTCGAGTGTATTCACAGTCTCATAGCTCTGGGTTCATTTTTCTGCAATCCTAATAGTTTTTTGTACATATATACAACAGCTTCTTTCTCTTAGGTCAGAAGTCAGCTGGCTAACTCCAGCCTCAATTCAGATCTGTGATCTATCTGTTACTCTGACTATGGAGTATCATTTAATAATGCAATAAGAGGCTTGCCTGTAGCACCTTGTCTTTGGAGAACAAGTAATAACTTTGTCCTCTCGCATTCCTGGTCATTGAATGATGACGTGGGTGCCTTAGGTCAATGAGGAAGTCTCTCTGGAGGTAAGGGCTAGAGAGTAAAAGCTGGTATATGCTGAGGCATACATACTATGGAAAGTAAGCCAAAGTGTGAAAAGGGGGATGAACATTCTGGGGCAATCTCAGTGGCATTTAAACACTAAGCATGGGGACAAATGGATACAGCAGAAAATATAACTCTTTCTCAAACTAGTTTGGGCAATAGTTCCTCCACGTTTCAGATGAACATTTGAAAAATAAGTATAACAAAGTGGAAATGACAAGGACAACAACAAAAAGAAGCTAAGAGGCAAGGCACAAAACCTCAGTGCAACAGCTGAGAGTTATAAGAATTGAGGTTGTGTCCTTTCAAAAAAGGAAAGCTAAGACAGATGCAGCAATTGTCTGTTTAACAGGTCATTATGGGATTGTTCAGTAACTGTTTTCACTTCTCCCTAGAACCAAAAGAGACTTCACATCAGAAGGGAATGCAATTTGGTGTGTGAATAGATTTCCCAAGAATAACCATGAGAATTGCCAAGGAGGCAAACTTGATCATTAGAGCCAGTTTCCTCTAATTCCTCAGTCTCAAGACAACTTGCCACAAGGTCTTTCCATTCTGACAGCTTTCCATTTATCTGTTCCTCTTCATCTCTATAGTCATATCTCTAATTTAGGAATCACTTCCCGTTCAGCTATGATATTTCAACAGCTTCTTGGCTGCACACTCCCTCCCCATTCTCCCTGTTACCTGAAAGATGGAGAATTACCTAATAGAGGGGAAAAATTTAATATTCATGTCACCCTTATGTTTAAAACTTCTGATTAGTCTTAAGGATGAAACTCAAGCTCATGCACAAGTCTCATAAGGCTCTGGCTTTCTTAACATAGTCACCCCATTTATTTTACAACCAAGTAGAAGTTCACACCTCCAAACTCTGTTTTTATACCCCTGTGAGTTCATTTTCTTTCATTACTGTACTTCTAAGTATATTTCCTCCTTCCAGAATTATTCTTACTCTTCTGGGCATAATTAGTCACATTCTTAATAACTCACAGTGACCACTGTGTGAATCTGATTGGATTTGCCTGACGATATGTGTCTTTCCTCTGTGTCCAGTTGGCCTCTCAAGGGCACGATGTGTCCCGCTATCATCTTTGTCTAAGGGGTTCCTAACACAGCACCTGGTTTATGGTTAAAACTTATTAACTCTCGGATTCAAAATTCAACTGATTAATAAAAGCAACTCCAACATTGAAATGTTAAATACAGAATTATTTTTGAAATTCTGTTTTGCATGTTTTATGTAAAAAACAAGAATGAACTAACTACTGATATGCATGCGTGAATCCTGTTAGGGTAGAGTGTATGGCTTTTAAAAAGAAATAAATTGTCTAAGATAGCTAAAAGAAGAATAATGAGAGGGTATGTGTGTGTGTGTGTGTGTCTTGTTTTTATTGTTTTTTAAATCAACCAGACTCCTTTCTCCTTTACCCTTCTGCCTCATCCTCCAGGGTTGCTGAAGCAAATCCTTGAGTCAAACCTTTCATTCTTCAGTTCAGACAGATGGCATTTCCAATAACATATTCCTGTGTCATGTTTGTTTGCCTCTAGGAAAGAGAGATGCCCAACCTATTTGACTAAATCTGTGAAGAATGATTGTGCTGCTATTGCAAATGCATTGTTTTTCCTACCCTGTCAGTCATAACGCATTTTAAAATATGGGCCTAATCACCAGTATTCCAGGGGGCTTGCCACGTGTGGGGGCTGAGATATGGAAGGGTTAGAAATCACAGCAAGTGTGGATGTGGGCTCCTAGGCACCAACTGGCGCACATGCAGCCACCAGCTGGTGTGCACCTGCACGTGGGACCCCACCTCACCAGGACAAGCTCAAGCTCCTGCCCTCTGCCTTGGCACGAGGTGGGGAGGGGGAGGCCAGGCCTCTTAGCCAACCTGTAAGAGATTCTGTCATACTTTTGAACACCAGTAGCTCTGTGAGATCCGCTTGAGAGAGCCAGGTGGTTGGATGCCCTTTTAATCGGAGAACAGAGGCCACATGTTTTCCAGGGTTCTGGGGCAGAATTTTTAGGTTAATTTAGGAACAGACTTTTTAAAAGAACATAAGTTCCAAAGAAGAGTGTGTCTGATTGCTATTATGAATTTAATGTACAATTTTTCAAAAATAGAAGGTTCAGAAAAAACTAAATATTTAATATTAGCCTCAACAGGCATCAATGTAGAAAGTTCTACAATGTTAAGAAACACACACAAAGTTTCCTTTTTACCTAGACTTAGTCCTTTAGGAAGGACAGACATGGACCTGTAGAGGTTAAAGGGTATTCCTATCCAGCCAGTATGATCACTGAAAAAACACTGGCAATCAGTGGGGTGGCTTGTCATAGCCAGGTCACCCTCAAATTCTAAAACGTATCCGCGATTAGGTCACCTTGGTGAATTAATTTATTTTTGGCTCAAGAAACTGAGCTAGGTTTTCAAATGTAGTGCATCAGAGAAGACACGTATGCTGTTTGAGAACTCACTCCCACCTGTATTAATTATAACTAAATGTTTGCAACCATGCTTGCCCTATGGTTTCAGTCTCAGACCTTGCATATGCCCTGTTGAGACTCTAATCTAGGTATTAATTTCTCATTTATAACAGAATATCCAAGTTTCATTTTCATTTGTATACTTCCCCGTCATGGACACATATTTACACTTGCTGAATTAATTTCACACGTTTAGACTTCAATAGTGATTAGTGTCATAATAATTACAGTAATTGTATGAATAATGAGACTCAAGTGATCATAGAAAGGCAACTCACTATAAGTGATGGGCAAAGTCAGTCACTCTTGATGACCAATATAATCAGCTCCAGGTTGCTTATAAGTGACTTTAAAGATGTCGTTCTATGATTTAGGAGAGTATATTGACTCTTCAGCTAAAATTTGACTGATCTGGTGTTCTGGTTACTTAATGAAGAATGTGAGAGGCTTGAATGTTTATTAAACCTTGCTTTCTAGTTATCAGGAGTAAAACCATCAAGGTGCATAATTAAAAGGATTACAAAGAAAGGATGTGAGTGTAATTAATATAAATACTACAGGTTATCTTATTCAGTACTCAGTAATTACACTTGGTAAATTGCCTCATTAAGAATTCACCAATGGATTTATTTTTCCTCCAAAACGTGGTTCCATGTGAGGTTAGACTCTTGAGGTTAGATCTATTCTGGTTGACCCCAAATTTCTGAACATCTTGACCTTATAACTGTACCTGTCTCCACTTTCTGCACAGCTTTAGACAGCCATGGGGACATGGCATGCCAGCACTGGTAGGGACAATCAGTGAAGTCCCATGAGAACCATCTGATAAACTGAATTCTCTGAAGACAAAAAGAGTCTTGTTCCTCTTTCTTTCTTTTCCCCATGTCATTCTGATTTGTTTTTATTTATGGACACAAACACAGGCACGTACGCTTATATACTGCCACCCTCTTTACAATTCTATGGGAAACATAATAAAAAACTAGTCACAATACTAATGTCTGGTTGGATTATTATCACATTCAATAAATAAAAGTAACAATTTATCATTCTTCACACACATGCACGTGCACAGAGAGGAGAGAGAGAGAGAGAGAGAGAAGAAAAGAGAGAAAGTGCAATGCCTCTAATGATATTCCTTACTTCAAGGCTTACTGCAATACATCATCATCATGTAAATATTTAAATAACGTAACATACATCATTTACGTCTTTCATCAGTCTGGAGTTGTGTTTTGTGTGTGTATATTGAATAGATCCAAATGCATATAAATAACGTCAAAGTGTTGATTGAAAAGTTCAACTTTTGCTCTTTATTTTTCTACTTCATGTTAGTATTCCTCAGTTATGTATCTATACCTCTCTCTACTACTTAATAATATTATGATCCATTATGATGTCATTATTATCATGCCTGTCTGTCCTTCTTCCTTTGCAAATGTGTGTATAATGGGGGAGAGCACATGTATGTGTACGAGCGCATGCACTCATGTTCACGTGACAGGTCGAAGGAGGGCACTAGGTATCCTGCTCTATGATTTCCATCTTCCCTTGGCATGGGGTCCCTCACTGAACCTGGAGTGCAGTTGGTGTTGTTTTGTTTTGTTTGTCTTTATGAACAATCTTAAGAATTCCTTCCCTCTTGACAGCACCATCAAACTTTGGGTATTAGTCATTTTAGTTTGACCAATTTCTATTCTGAATTTACAGCACCTCTACATGAAACCAGTCTTGGAATAAATCCTTCTTGTTAGATGTAGGCATGTGTATTTAAAGATGAAAATCTATGCGTTTCTGTTGATTACTTTTGTCTCCATAACTATATGTAATATAACACATCAGTCCCCTTTCCTCTTCAGCATGTTTTTCTTAAAACAAATTAAAATTCAGAAGTAGGTACTTTCATTTTAATACTGAAATTCTCAAATTATGGCCAAATATCAGTTATACACTCTCTGATAGAGTGTTGAAGGAGTTAAAAGTATATATTTCAAGCCTTTTTTTTTCCCCTGATGAATCAGAAGGTCTTTCAGCAATGCTCATGAACTCCATCTGAAATAAGTAGCTCTCTTCCCCCAAGGCATCAAGGTTGAGAACTACATTCTAAAGTTATATAGAGATACAGGTTTAGCGTTAGACAATGTAGTAGTTGAATTCATGTCTTTCCTTGTAGTACTTTTCTGG
Organism: Lophiomys imhausi; assembly: GCA_907164525.1. NCBI lineage: Eukaryota > Metazoa > Chordata > Mammalia > Rodentia > Muridae > Lophiomys > Lophiomys imhausi. The sequence goes on along the minus strand of CAJQZJ010032944.1, from coordinate 1,005,257 downwards.
TAGTACAATTATCTTATTTTTTTAGTTATTTAAATATCCTTAGTACTACCTCATTTCAAATAAAGTGTTTAAATGTTATCCAAAATGCAAATCTCTCTCTCTTTCTGTGTGTGTGTGTTTGAGTGTGTGTGTGTGTTTGTGTGTGCATGTGGGTGTCTACATAGATGTGTGTGTCATGTGTGTACACAAGTTCTACAGAGCAGATTTGGAGCCTTCTTTATCAAATCCAAAAATTATATTAATGTATTAATTGAGTTTATGTGCTGCTCTTAATGGAAAGAAACCATAGACTGACATCTGCAAAACTATGGCCTTTAAACGTCAGTAGCAGTTTACTTGAGTCCACTAATGTAAAAATCAAGGCTCTATATCAACTCAAAGTGGATCTTTATAGATAATCTTGAGTGTCAGTGTTTTCCATTTTGTTGTGGTGATAGGCATGGTGCTCCTTTCTTACTCTCTGATATGATATGATATCTTAATGTATAGATTTCTAATTGGAGAATATTGATTACATATAAAATTAAGACTGTATTCTGCTGAAACATTAAAATTTGTTATTATATAAAGTGTTAGTCAAATGTAGCAAGTTTTGTGTTGGTAAAACATTTAAGTATCAGCTACGATTCTTCACAGAATTATCTGTGGATCTTCCAAAATGAAGATAATAGAATTTATTTTTTTTATTATACTTGAAAATCAAAGAGACAATAAAGCTACTTTTTTCCCAGTGGTCATCTTATACTTTACTGTGTTGACCTCATATTTTCTTCTGCATTTCCACTGCATGTTGAGCCTCTAATTGTACACTGGTCTGTTTAATTTATTCTCATGTTTTATCTTAAAACAAGCCTTAGGAACAGCATGAAGCACACAACTAATCCATTATCAGTATATGAGTTTTAAAACATCCTATTAAATATAGCATTTGTGACACATAGTAGGTATTTCTGTGCAACTCTCTTTGGATTTATTCATTTACTATTTAATTCTCAGTGCTAGCAAATGTTGTGCAAAACTCGGGTGTTCTTGGACTGGGCAATAAATAGCTGATCAATTAACTTAGTATATTAAGAGGTCACCTCAATATGATTGCAATTATTCTTGGTTCATCAAGATCAGACACTCTACTATGTCACAAGTCATGGTGATTTTTAAACAAAATATTAACAGTGACATTGTTTGTTTTGATTTTCTTGATCACAAATATATTGTAGACAATGTGACAGATAGACGTGTTATATATTTGCATCATTCCTAATTCCTAAGTGAGTTATAAGGAAAGAGAAGCTCATAAATGAACCACTGAAGACAGAAGCTGGTGAAGGACAGCATTCTATTTTTACTTATGCCTTATCCCCAGAGTGCTCTGTTACAAACAGATTTCATCTCCTCGAAGCTCCTTTGAATACAATCCTCTCTTCACTTTCAGGGACTATATTAGATGAACTCGTTACTGTATTCCCTGTTGCATTAGCTAAGCTTTTCCTTCAGTAACACAATTTATTTTATCTCAAAATTAGTAGCAGCTTTGTGACTTTTGACAACTCCACATCACCTTCAAACTCATCCTTACACTCACCTTTAGATACAGAATGCTCAAATTCAAACTATATTCCTTTTTGAAATACCAATTAGATTTAGAGGTGATATTAAGGTAAAATGAAAGTAGAAAACACTAGAGCTTTACTTAATAATGTTATCATCAATCTCCATACCTCAGGACCAACTTAAAGTTGAAACATTGTCCTAACAAGCTCCTTCTAATATGTTCAATAACTCATTTTCCTTGAATGTGATCCAAGGTACTTCTGATATTACTAACTTCTGCATGATACTGAATCTTGAATCTTGTGAGGCTCCAATATATCATGAGGTTGAATCTTGTATTTTATGAGTATAGCTTTCAACATATTGGCCTCTCTCATCTAAGTGAGGGGGCCATCTTTGTAAATCTACAGAACATCTAACTTAACTATCAAATGGAAATTGGCCATCAAAGAAAGTCCCATGTCATATAACTATTATTGCTACTTATTTCATATAAGTTCTTTAGGTTAAGTCTGGTTTTTCCCCAGGGCATTGACCTTGGTATTAAGGAGTCAAGTGATCTAAATAATATGAGTTTGAAACACCAGTAGGAAGTAGTAGCAATCTCCCAAGATGCTCTTCGGGATAAGTGGAATCTCCTCAGGAACCACTTCCCAGATCAATCCAGTCTGTCCTTAAAAACACACTTAAATTTTCCTCCCAGAGCCTGCTGCTAACAGTGGTACTCTTCCATTATGTATGAGTCTTTTCTTGTTGCACAAGCAAACGGCATAGTGTTCCATTAGTGATTTTCAATTTCATGCTAAGCTTTGCAATTTATTAGTGTTATTTAGGCTAATGTACTATTATTTTGCATATTTTATACCACTTGCTATTCATGAAATGTGATATTTAAGTATGGAAGATCAATAAATCTAGTGTTTACAAATTTTGTATGGTTAAAAACTAATCCATTTGAATTTCCTACATTGACTTTGTTCTGGGAATTATTCGCTATGAAATATATCATCTATATTTTTTTGGAACATTGACCAGTTTTTTATAAAGTTATATACTAATAAAGAATACTATGCCTTGTAATTGTGAAATAACATGGGAGTCAGTTGAGATCATTTTCATAAATTTTGCGAGATATCTAGAATATCGGTTAATGTGTATACTTAATTTGTCATAAACATGCACTGCTATGGTACTATTTTGATACTAGAATTAAAAACTCTGCTAGGTCAATCTTTATATTTTAGGCTAAAATATTAACAGTTTGGTGAGAATGCATATGATCTGTATGACATGTGCACATATTCAGTGTTTTAACATAGAATAACCTCTCTGTGTAGCACATTTGCCTTAGAATATTCATGGTTTGCCACCAAGTGGAAGGGTGAGCACAGAGATCAAGTTACAGACTCTTTACCTGGGTTCACACACCTATTAATACAGTACCCGTAAGGACTGGATTCATCACAGGAAGAAGTACAGTTAGATTCATACTAAAGATACATTTCCTATATTTACTGCAAAGACATGTTCATAATCATTATAGACTGCATTCTGTGCTCTCCATTCCTGCCCAGACCATAGAAGAGTAAATGTGCTTCCCTAGAGGAAGGATTGTCCATGGTTTGGAGTCTTTTATCCAATCCTATTGGCAACTCATGTCTTCCGTCAATTTCTTACAGAATTTTGAATACTGGTTATTTCTATTTATGCAGATTTTCACTTCTTATGAAAAATTCTGGTGTGCTGTGTCTCACATAAATTCTCTCTTCTCTCTACTGTGCTATTCATCCATAGGCATTCAAAGGTATTTTCTTACAAGGCTTTTCTACTTGTTTTGCAAGACAGGAGATCCAAACAAGGCCTTGTCATGCTGAGCAGATGCTTTACCTCTGAGCCCCACCCCTCATCCTCCACTGTGTTTCAATTTCTCTTTCCTGAATTTTTACTGTTTCCCTGGCCATGTGGTTTTCTATGAATAATGTTACAATATTATAGCTGTGCATTGTTCAAAACTTGAGTTTGTCTAGAAATAGTACAGAATAAAGAATACATGAAAACTTTTTGACATTTTAAAATGCTATATAACCATTTACAAATCCAGAATTGAGGAAGTTCTGAAATACAATATTTCTGAATATTTGAGCTTCTCTGAAGAAGTGATGTAGAAAATACTTGTATGGAGAGTTAGATACTTCAGAGGGCACTCAGTGTCCTTGTAAGATTATTTTATTGGAATATTATTATGAAATAAATTTAATTTTCCTGTTGACTCAACCTAAAGATTCAGCAATAATTTCCATAGAATTATTTTGGTCAAGTTTTGATGGACTGTGAAGAGTAATAAGACTATTTTTATTACTGCCTGACCTTGTGTTTACTCATCTTGGAGTTTCTCTTTAATATAAAGTAACAATTCTCATTTTTTTTAGTGTACAATAATTCAGTCTGTGTTGAAATAGTGTTCTGGCCAACAATTTTATACTAAAGGCTAGGAATAATCTTTTTAATAAACTAATAAGCTAATAAACTCTGTGTTATATCTTGTTTTGAGCATAAAACTCTATTAGAACCATTGCCACAGATGATTTTAGTGTATATGGTAGTCTATGGTGCACATTTAAGAAACAATAACTCAGTATAGAAATGCCTTTAAATACAGAACTAATAAAACACTGACTACAAAATTATATGTTTGAAGAGGAAATCTCTGTATAAGTCAAATGACACATGAAACCAAAATTAAATTTTATTCACTGCATCCAGTGTAAGAAATGCTTTCATCCCTCACATCCTGCATCCAAAAAATAATGACATGGGTTGCAGTATTCTTGTGTCCTGTGGCAAGACACTGCTGGTTTGAGAGCACCAGCATCTGGAAGCTTAGTTGCTACATAAGGAGGAAATTTGTGACGCCACAATTTCCATATGAATATATGTTAGATATGAATATCCTACCCATATGGAAAGCGTTATAGCAAGGAATACAAATGAATTACTAATTTTACTCTTTGTGCCTCTAAACCTTTAGCAATCATTTTCACTAGTTAAATTCAGAAAATAAAAGAGCCTTTCATTTTCTTTGTTCTTGAGATTTAACATCTCAGCAAAAGTAGACACTGGCGTATGATGAATCTGAAGACTGATGGGGTGATAGTTGAGCTGAGGAGGTTTCATTTGTACGACTTACCATTTGATCTGTCCTCCACAGTACCCTATTCTTGACCTCTACTGAACATATTCTCTTTTCCAGAAAAAAGTAAGATCTATTTAGTGAGCAAAATTGCTCCAATTGCTTCTTATCTTCCTTCCTTTTTGTGGAGAAGTTAATCTTTACTGCTGACTATAGTATTTATTATATAGACCATATATATAGATGAACATATATTTATACACATACTGACTTTATATTATATATCTTCATCTGAATGACATGTATTTTCACAGATATACTGATATAGACACTATATAAGCACCATTTTCCCTATATAATATATTATATAATACTTCATTAGTATGTAATATTTCAAGGGCTATTAACTTTCCAACCTTAAAAGTTAGAAATAACCACAATATTTCTTTCAAAGATTATTCAAAAATAATCTCTAAAAAGATCTTCTATAAGACTATAATTTTCGTCAGAAACTGATCTTGTATAATTACAAAACTTTTTTTTTAACTGAAAATAAAATCCACAATGTCAGTCCTTACACAATGGATATTATTTGCAACTGGATTTTAAAACTGGAAATTTTTCTTAGTTATTTTTAAAACATTAATTGGGTGTACAGCATAAATGGAATGTATGAGTGCTTTTAAAATGTGTGATTTATCCCTCCTTTGCCAAAAAGCACATCAATACTCTATTGTTCTTAGAAATCATGAGGTTTAAAAGACTCTCATCTAAAAATGTATATGAAGTAAGAAAGCACAAGGTTTGCCAATGTCTGCAGAGCCCTCTCTGGGGCTCTAAATTGACTAAGTACACAGGATCATATAATTTGAAGTAGAATGTAATCCAGAAAATTTATGACTGGTTTAGCGACTCTTGCTTCACTTAAAATGGGTAAAATAGCAATGTGGAGGGAGATGGTGTGAGACCAGTGGTTTACGATGGACTCAAGAATGTGATCCTTTTCATGGTATCAATGAGTTGGATTCCCTGAGAAGGTGTCTTAAGTTTTCATGAATGGCCTTCCTTCAGTGTGAGACAGAGAACAGTGGGTGACGACAACGGAACTCAGTAATGATTCACCCCGAATGGGGCTCAGTTTGCCTCTACTAACCCTAAACATCAATGAGAGTCTGAGAGTTTCTACCATGGCCTGTGTCAAAAATGAGAAAGTCAATCCAAGCTTCAAAATAAATACCAGTGGCTCTTAGATTTGTCAGCATTCTTAGTGGAAGCGAGCAATAAGATAGTAAAAATTGGCAATGCCAAAGCACAAATGAATGGATCTAGTTAAGGAGAAAGTAACTTTGAAGGATGAATGGAGGGAATTTCTAAAAAGAAATCCAGTAAGCAGAGGAGTGGAGGTCAGCCCTGAACTGCCGACGCTGACTTTTCAAAGTCTGCTTGACTCAGGAACATCTTAGATACTAGAGGATTATGACATAGAGTGTGTGCAAACCAATCCACAGCTAAAATAACTATAGATTCCTTTATGACTCAACTGGATTGAACGTACAGAACATCCCACACATCCGTTTGTTTTGTGAGCCCCAGATGGATAAAAAGGAAATAACAGCTTGGCATAAAATTTACAGTCCACTCATAAAGACTAACAACAAGTATTCACATCTCAGCTAGAGTCAGGGTCATTAGATAATTAGACCAACACCCAAGCAGTTACAAGAAAAACCCCTTCACATCTGAGTCTACAATGAAAGGGCAAACACTGCCCTCCTAACCAATGAAAGGAGAGGAATGTGTGTCACCAAAATCTCTGTAGGAATCAGTTTCTTATTGTAAAAGATGAAGCAAAATTCTGAGAGAGGTGTGGGCGCTTACCAACATCTTAGTTGGACTGCTAATTTCATTCGGAAGTTATGTGAATATATCAAATAAAAATGTGCACAAGCTTTTTACAAAATTATATTGTTGCTCTAACTAAAACATCTCCAGTGCTGATGAACAAAGTAATTTCCCTATTGTTGTCACAGTAAGTTGTCTCATGCACAAAAAAAAAAAAAAAAAAAAAAAAATTTCTGGAGAAAATGATTAATTAGATTTCAATTATGCTGCAGAAAAAAAGTGTACTTTACATACTCACACTAAAAAGCATTATAGTGTTTCTTTAATGTGTTTAAAAATTCAAAAATGTTTTTAAAAGCCACTTAAAAAGTCAAAGCCAAAGCAAGCTAATGGAATATGGTGTCATCCTTCAAGTTGATGTATGCTGTTTCCTCCGGTCTTTATGTATGACATTATGTAGACACTGTTGGTATTTTTCTGAATTATCTTTGAAAATTCTGAAATTCTCATTAGGCTCTCTTGACAGATACACGAATAATCTGTGTGGCTCTGCCATAACCTTAAAAGAAATCTTGACAAGGTAGATTTTCTATCTTATGCATGGGATTCTCTCTCTCTGTCCCTCCCTCCCTCCCTCCCTCTCTCTCCCTTTCCTTTTACCCTCCCTCTCTTCTCTCTCCCTTTTCCTCTCCTTTTCACTCATTCTCTCCTTTCATTTTCCTTCCATATCTCTTCAGTTTGTTGTATTTCTTCTTTACTGGCATTTTAATTTTTACATTTATTTTCATTTCCTTTAGATCTTCTTGGTCCTAGTTCTCATTTTCTTTTGCTTCTTGGTAACTCCACATACTATTAAAACCACAAATATGTTTCCAACAGCTTTAACTATACTTTGTTAGTCAATATGGTTTGATTAACAAGAGATAAAAATTTTAATAACACAGAATAAATCATCTTATATGCTGTTAATAGAAATTTGATACATTTTCTATCAAATATGGCTTGAAATAAGTTTTGGTATTTACTTCTTTCAAATGACATTTAAAGTTTTTTTAAATGACATTTGTTTGAAAAGCTACATAGGAAGTTTATATTTCTCATAACTTCCAGAGTGTAACAAAAATCTGTATTTCAAAAGTGCAGTAATATATGATTTCACTAGGAATTACTGTTCTATTTATCTTTTTAATATTATTCATTCTTGCTGGGATATGGTGATATCTCACTGTGGTCGTGACTTGGAATTTCCTAATTAGTGGTGTTTAGAATATTTTTTCTATGCTTATTGGACAAGCATATATCCTACTACAGCAAGTTCTCCTTAGCTGTATTATTCCCTTGGGGATGGGGAATAGGTTCTGGGATATAACCCAGAACCTTACACATGCTAGTTAGTGGCTATGGTCCTGAACTACATATTCAGCCTGCATTGCTCTCTCTTATTATTTAAAGTTTGTATACATCCTGAGTTCTGTATACATTCTGAACACCAGATCACTTGTCAGATGTGTCCTTTGGAGATACTTTCTCATGTTCAGTAAGTTGTTGTTGGTTGTCTCCTTTTCTGTGATCTAGTTCCAATTGTTATTGTTGATATTTATTGTAAATTTTTGTTTTTTTGAAACAGACATACACACACACACACACACACACACACACACACTTATCCATTCCAGTATCTAGCGTCTTAAAATTTCAGCTTTCATATTTAGATCCTACATCCATTTTGAGTGCTGTTTTAGGGGATGTGTGATAGGGGCTAGTCTACTTCTCCACATATGGGTATCTAATTTCCTACTCTATCCACTGGGAAGGCTGTTTCTTGCTCATGTGTTCTTAGCCACTTTTGTCAAAGATCAATCTGCTACAAATGCATGTGTTTGCTCCTGGTCTCTGTCCTGTTCTCTTTGTGTCTGTGCCCATTTTCATGGCAATGATAACTCTGTAAACATTTTGTTTTGTGTTATATGCAAATCCTAAGGTTGATTTTTCTGCTTCTGTGAAGAACCACATTTATATTTTGGTAGAGGTTACAGCAAATTTTTAGAAATCTTGGGTAATATGAATGTCTTAACAGTCTTGATTCTTCAAATTCATAAAGGTCTTTACTTATTTCTTCTTTCCATTTTCCTTTTCTTTATTTTACTGTTTTACTTTTTTGTATGCAAGTTGTCATCTTGATTAGTCTATTTAATAGTTTATTTACAGATTTTTTTAAGGAAATTTTTACCTCTTCAGTTTAAATTCTGTTAGATTATTCATTTATTTTGACTATCATCAATGAGATTATTCTTAGTTTATGGTTATTATCATCAGAACTGGTGTAGTGTGGTATGACTGAATCTTGATTGTCAATTTTGTTCCCGACAAACTTATTGAGTCTTTTAGATTGGTTAGGATTTTGCTGGACTCTTTGACATTTTCTATATAGAAGGTCATGTCATCTGTAAACACGGATGTTTGACATTTTTCCCCATTTAGAAGCTTTTTACCCCCTCTCTTTGTTTTTTTATTTTGTTTTTTCTTTTCTTTTCTATTTTGTTTTGTTTTGTTTTTAAACTTTGATTTTCTGCTTGGACTTCTAGGACCATGAAGAATAAAAATGACAAAAGTGGGTATATTTATCTTGTTCCAAATATTAAAGAATTTTCTGGCTTTTCCCCACTTGGAGTGGTGTTTAGTGTTGATTTATTAAGTATGTCATTTATTATGTCGAGGTATGTTTCTTCTGTGCCTAATAAGTTTGGTATTTTTATCATAAAGTATGTTGAATTGTATCAAAAGCCTTTTCTTTATCTGTCATTCCATCAACACATTTTATGATGTTTATTGACTTTTCCCATGTTGAACCTTCCTTGAGTACCTGTGATGAGTATTTCCTGAGTTGTGTTAAATAGCATTTCATGTGCTTGCTGTCAGATTTGGTTTTCCAGTATTCTGGGGTTGCTGTTGTTTCGTTTTGGTTTTGCGGCTGTTGTTTTACCTTTGCAGCTACGTTCATCAAGGATACTAGCTTGTCACTTTTTTCTTGTTGATCCTCTCTGTTTCAAATAATGCTAGTCTTCCTCTCTAGAATGTGGCTAGAAGAATCCTGCCTTCTTCATTTTATCGAATCATTTAAGAATAATTGATATTGGTTCTCGAAATATTTGGAAAGCTGAGGAAGATGCTTCCTGGTAGGAGTGCTTAACGCACAAGCATGGCGACCAGAGTTCACCCCCCAGAGCCCATTTAAATGCTGAGTTGGCTGCAATTACCGACAATCCCAGCACTCTTAGCAGGCAGAAACGGGATGTTCACTGCATCTTGATGGTTGCAGCCTAATTCCAGGTTCTGTGACAAATATTGTCTCAAAAGAATAAGGCAGAAATTCATACAACAGGACACCAACAACCAACCTCCTTTGGCTTCTATGCATATAAACAGATGTACACAACTGCACACACATACAAACATACAACACCATACACAGACAAAACACACACACACACAAAGAATTAAAATAAAAACATATACATGGATAAGAATATTGGATGGAATTCAGGTGTGACTTTTTGGCACTGATCTTTTCCTTGGAGGAGACCTTGGATCGCTGTTCCAATATCATTGCTTAGAGATCTGCTCATGTTTTCTGTTCCTTCATGATTCAGTCTTAGTAAATGACCATTTTAAGGTCTTTGTCCAATTTTAGGTTATCAAATTCATTGCTGTATAATCATCTTAAATGTTTTGCAATAGAGAATTTCAAGTCTGTTTCAAGCCATCATACATTTGAAATTGTATTATGTAAACACTATAGATGATATGGATTAACTGTTTTTTCATAGAAAGCTTCCCACCTTGTTTCCATGATTTTTTAAAAGATATAACTTGTTGGCTTTAAAAAACAGTTCTTTAAGTGCATTTCTTCTTATATTTAATTTTCTCATTCATTCCATTCTATACATTCAGAGGTGTGTAATCTCCATGTTACACTGCTAGAGAAAGTAAGGAGCCTCCGGCTGATATGATTTGCTGCTAAAGGTGGTGATAGACAAGATGAACCTGGGATGAGAGCCTTTAGGAAAAGGTCAGCTATTTTTGCCATAGTACATCTCTCCCCAGGTAGTTATCTATGGCCACTGAGTTATTTCAGAACCCCTATTGTGCCTCTTCCCCGAGAAATACCTCTTCAAGAGGTAAGACTTAAGTGTCAAGCTCCTACTCACTACAAAGGATCCTTAGTAACTGGCGGCTTTGTGCCCTATATGAGACACCCCTTGCTTTCTCAAGAGTACTTTAAGGTAAGTAGAGGTTCAGTCACTTAAGATACTCATGGAAGACCTGTTTTTGATCCCCAGAAACCAAGTAAAATGGCCAGGTATAGTGACATGCACTTATAATCCCAAATGTAATGCGCTTGTACTGGGAAGGCAGAGAGACTGCCACTCACTAGCCCTCTAGACTTAACTAATTGGTGAGTTCTAGGGCAATGAGAGACCATCATAAAGAATAAGGAAGACAACCTGCAAGAAACAATGAGGGCTTACCTTTGGCACTCGTGTGCACACACAAACACACATATGCACACATTGGCGCATACACACACAGGCACACACACACACACACACACATACACACACCCGTGTGCACACACACACAGCTTCTTTTACAAACCAACCTCCTCACTTTCTTTGGGGAAAAATCCATTTAACTCTCCATGAGGTCCAACTCACAGTAGCATTAACATTCCATACCTTCCACAAAGCTCCAAGCTTCAGCAGTGGGACACAGTTGTGGTGGACTCGATCCTGACCCTCAGTTATTCAAACTGAAAATACATCATCATGGCTTAAAATGGAGAGTGTCTCTCGAGGAACCCAAGCTGAGTTTTAGTGCTGCTCCACAAATAAAAGACATTGAAGAGAGTTATCCTTTCAAGTGTGATCCTTTTAAGGTTCTTTCTTCCATGCCGTAGAATAAGTACATCTTGTTTGGCCTGGCATTACGACCAAGAAATGAGTCAAGCATACAGGTAACACATGGACAAACACATGACTCAGAGACAATAATAATGTTTAAAAAAATCAGATCCAACTTAAGGAAAATAAAAATTTGCCTAACTAAAGTTATGCTTAGGAAAGTATAAATGCAATGCAAATTTGGAGCCTTTGTCATCTATCTCTGAATTCTAAACCTTGCTCAGAGGCATTAAGATTTATTTGAGAGTCTGTAAAGCTGTGCATCTCTGGACATTTCTTGATGCATTAGAATGTCTGACCAATGGATTTACAATGACCTCTATTGGGGCTGGAGGGATGACTCAGCAGTTAAGAGCATTTGCAGAAGACCTGGATTTGGTTTCTATGACCTACGTCATGACTCATAATTGCCTTAATTTCAGTTCCAGAGCATATGTCTTTGTCTGGGCCCCAGGCACATGAAGTAGGACATATATAATGTATATACAGGCAAAATATTCTTCCATATAAAGTAAAACTAAAGAAATCTTCAAAACTAAAACAAAATGACTTCTAGAGCCACTAGTCTGCTTGGTGAGTGTACTGTCAAATTCAAAACTGTGATTTTAGTAACCCAGGACACTCCTTTCCAATCCTACCAATCTCAAAGAATTAAAGCTCACAACAAGCCCTTTGGCTTTTCATCCTTTACAAGAGTAGCGATGTGGACGCTAAACAAACACAGGAAACAGAGGAACCCAGGTGTCGGTAAATCCCCGATTGGCTGGACAAGTGAGTCTGTGACATGTCTGGAACTTAAGGCCAGAAACCTTCAGCTCCATAATCATCTTCACCTTATCAGCAGGCATTCGTAGTCTGGTGCCTCCCAAGTGGTCAGTGCTGGTTCAGGTCCTATTTTGACCATTCTCTGTAAGCTCTTGGGTGATTTAAGCTTTCAGGGATTCACTCTTCTTGTTTTGACAGTCAAAACCCAAAACTTGAACTTCTTTTCTGTTACCTGGTGTGAGGCTCTAGTGAGATAGTCATTGGAACATTAGTAATACACAGAATTTTGCACAGGAGACATTTTTAGAGTCAAGAGTTTTCTTCTGTTTTTTTTTTTTATTTAATACTTTATTTTTTTCTTCAAGTTACATCTCAGTAACAAACCCCTCCCTATTCCC
>CAJQZJ010032944.1:954034-987610 GCA_907164525.1 Lophiomys imhausi | reverse complement strand
TTTTTTTCCAATTCACCCAGCTTAGCTGTTAGTTCACTAATATGAGCTGTCACAATTTTCTTTTTGAAAGCACTTAGTGCTATGAACTTTCCTCGTAGCACAGCTTTCAATGTATCCCATAGGTTTGGGTATGTTGTGTCTTCATTTTCGTTGGATTTTAAGAAGTCTTTGATTTCCTTCCTTATTTCTTCCCTGACCCAGTGGTCATCCAGTAAGGAGCTATTCAATTTCCATGTGTGTGTAGGCTTTCTGTTGATTCTTTTACTGTTGAAGACCAGCTTTATTCCGTGGTGGTCTGATAAGATACAAGGTGTTATTTCAATTTTCTTGTATCTACTGAGACTATCTTTGTGACCAATTATGTGGTCGATTTTGAAGAAGGTTCCGTGGGGTGCTGAGAAAAAGGTGTATTCCTTTGTGTTTGGGTGAAACGTTCTGTAGATATCTGTTAGGTCCATTTGGTTCATGATCTCTGTTAGACTCAATATTTCTCTGTTTGTCTTCTGTCTTGATGATCTGTCCTTTGTTGTGAGTGGGGTGTTGAAGTCTCCCACTACTAATGTGTTGTGATCGACGTGCGCTTTAAGTTTTAGAAGTGTTTCTTTTACGAAAGTAGGTGCCTTTGTATTTGGGGCATAGATGTTCAGTATTGAAATTTCCTCTTGATGAATATTCCCTTTAATGAGTATATAGTGCCCTTCTTTGTCTTTCTTCATTAACTTCAGTTGGAAGTCTGTTTTGTTTGATATTAGGATGGCTACTCCAGCTTGCTTCCTGGGTCCATTTGCTTGGAAAACCTTTTCCCAGCCCTTTACTCTGAGGCAGTGTCTATCTTTTGTAGTTAGATGTGTCTCTTGTATACAGCATAAGGAAGGGTCTTGCTTGCGGATCCACTCTGTAAACCTATGTCTTTTTATTGGGAAGTTGAGTCCATTGATGTTGATGGATATTAGTGACCTGGGGTTGTTATTTCCCATTAGTTTGGTATAGGCGGTGGTTCTGTTCCTCTTTTGGTTTAGTTGCTGATGGGTTTTCTATTCCCTTTGTTTTCTTGGGTGGAGTTTTCTTCTCTGGGTTGGGATTTTCCTTCTAGGATTTTCTGTAGGGCTGGGTTTGTGGGTAGATATTGTTTAAATTTGATTTTGTCATGGAATATCTTGTTTTCTCCATCTATGTTGATAGAGAGTTTTGCTGGGTAAAGTAGTCTGGCTGGGCATCTATGATCTCTTAGGACTTGTAGTATATCTGACCAGGCCCTTCTAGCTTTTATCGTTTCTGGGGAGAAGTCAGGTGTAATTCTGATGGGTCTGCCATTGTATGTGACTTGACCTTTTTCTCTTACCGCTTTTAATATTCTTTCTTTGTTCTGTACATTTGGGGTTTCAATTATTATGTGGCGAGAGGAGTTTCTTTTCTGGTCTAATCTGTTTGGTGTTCTGTATGCCTCTTGGATTTTTATTGGCATCTCTTTTTTCAGGTTTGGGAAGTTTTCCTCTATGATTTTGTTGAAGATATTTCCTGGACCTTGGAGTCGGGAGTCTTCTCTTTCCTCTATACCTATAATTCTTAGGTTCCGTCTTTTCAATGAGTCCTTGATTTCTTGGATGTTGTGGGTGAGAGATTTTTTAGCCTTCTCATTTTCTTTGGATGATGTACTGATTTCTTCCACTGAATCTTCCATGCCTGAGATCCTGTCTTCCATCTCTTGCATCCTATTGTTGATACTCACATCCATAGTTCCTTTTCTCTTCCCTTGGTTCTCCACTTCCTCTTTTAACTCTGACTGTGTTTTCTTTATTGTTTCTATTTCTATTTTCATGTCTTGTATGGTTTTGTTCGTTTTGTACATTTCCTTCTCCAGCTTGCTTGTTTTTGTATGAAAATCTTTCATGGCTTTTTCCTTTTCCTGTTCAAGCTCTGTCACCTTGGCTTGGAGCTCTTTAATGGTGTTGTTCCTTGTTTTGATTTGTAGAATTGTGGTTTCTTTGAATTCCTTCATAGATTTAAGTTCTTCTTGCAGGGACTCTATCACTTTCCATACTGCAGAACTGTCAATGTTTTCATGTATTTCTGTTGGTGTGTGGTCTTCCGAATTGGATGAGCTAGGGTGGTTCTGCTTTGTTGGAGTCATAATTCCTTGATTTCTATTTTTTTTTTTTTTGACCTTTCGCCATTGGATGCATTTAGCTCTCTGTTTTCTGTGCTTGGAACCACAGTGGATGATTTGGTGCAGGGGACGAGTTACTTGGCTATCTGTCGTTGCTTATAGGGGGATTTCAAGGTCACTGTGATTTTAATGGCCAGAGGCACTGTGATCTGGTGCAGCCTATTCCCAGGTTGTGAGTAATGGACCAGGATTGTTTCACTGCTCCCAATTCAGACTTCTCTATGTTGCACTCTGAGTTATCAGCCTGTAATGGTTCTGATGGTATGGGCCTGTTTGCCCAGGCACAGATTCTGTGGGCTTTGTTTGTCGTCCCAGAGGCTGACAGGGTCTGGCTCCACACTTGATATGTCTGGATTTTCCAGGATACAGCTATGGTCCCGATTTCTGGTTTCTCTCTAGTCTTCTCGCCACAGGGCTGGACCCTGTGCCTGATTTCCTTCGGGTCTGCACCGCCATGGGTCCCGTGGGTACCCCAAGCCCCGGATCCTCCGGCTGCCTGAGTGCATCTCTCGTCCCAGCAGCTCCGCCGTGGGTGCACGGACCCCTGGTCCCACCCACGCCTGTCTCTCTCCCCAGATGACCTGCCGTGGACTGGCGGGGATTTGGCCCTGCCAGCAGTGCTCTCTCCCCAGCTGCGCTATCCTGAGTGTGGGAGATTTGGCCCCTCCTGCCTGCTTTTGTGTTCCCCGCTTCCTGCGCTCTCTCGGAACCTCCCGCCCTCCACTTCACAAGCGGCTGCGGACCACCCGCTGAGCCCCCTGTTTGTTCCTTGCTAAGGCTTCCACTATCTCGCAACCTTTTCTAAGTGGGTATAAGTTCAACCTGATGTGTGGGGAGCCCAATAGGACAGCGATCTGTGGCCAAATGGACCCTGATTCTGCCTGCTGTAAGTTGGGATCGATCTTACCAGGCGCCTCACCAAATGGGAGTTCCCGAATCCCGCGTTTAGTGGCCTCCGTGTCTGTGAGAGATGGGGAGAGCCTTGCCCTGGGACTTTTAACAGTCCCTTGGGAGCTGTGAGCGTCCCCCGGGGGGGGGGGGTCTAGCCCCTCCGGTTTTTGCACAGTGCCCAGTAACTCTGTGTTTTTTACGGCTCTTTTTTCCCCGCGTTCAGAATGTGTCAGTGTAGGTCGCCGCCATCTTCGCTCCTCCCTTCTTCTGTTTTAATTCCAGTAATTGAGATCAAGATAGGGTTTTTTTTGTTTTGTTTTGTTTTTTGTTTTTTGTTTTTTGTTTTTTGTTTTTTTTTTTTTTGTAAAGCAGAATATCTAGTAAGGAGTGACACGCTAACAACAGCTCAAATGGCCCTCCCACCTCAGAGATGACAGGAGCAAGAGCACACGAGAACATGCAGGGGTGTGTGTGTGTGTGTGTGTGTGTGTGTGTGTGTGTGTGTGTGTGTTTTCTATGACCACCCTGTGGACTGTCATTGTTCTTCCTTTGAAAACTTTCTGTTGGTAAACTAAATATATATGTTCCCTAATTTTTTTCAGCTTGGCCAAAGTCAAGACTTTCTGGGAAGAGGATATCTGCTCAACCAGATTGGCCTGAGGGCATGTTTGTAGGGTATTTTCTTGATTGGTATATTAACGTAGAAAAGCCCACCTCACTAGGATGCTGAGCAGGTAGGCCTGGGATGTGAGGAAGCAAGCCAGTAACCAGAATTCCTCCAACACCTGCTTAAAGTCCTGCCTTGACTTCCCCTTAAGATGGCCCTGTAAGCCAAATAAATGCCTTCATGCCACACTGCTTTGGGTCAGCATTTCATCACAGTAACAGAAAATAAACTAGAAGAGTGTATATCCACTGTAAGTAATGGTGGGTTTCACAAAGTTTTCTTTTATCAAATATGACTCATATTTTGACCACATCCACTCCTATACCTTCTGTTTTCTCAGCCTCCCCTCCTACTAGTCATCATCCTTTCCCTAGATGTTCACACTGCTTTGTTTTCTAGTATGTCTGTGTACATGTGTATGCATGACCCCATGCATGGACAGGTATGCATGCCTTGCATGCCCATAGAGTCCTGAAATTGATGTGGGTTATCTTCCTCTATAACTCTCTACTTTATTTTATTTCTTTTTTAAGTTTTTTTTTTAATTTTCATGTGTTTTTCCTGAACATATCTCTGTGTACCATGTGCATGTCTGGTCCCTGGGAAGCCACAACATAGCATCACATCCTCTGAGGCTATAATTCTAAATGGCTATGAGGTACTGTATGAGTGCTGGCAATGAAACCCAAGGCTTCAGGAAGAGCAGCCATTGCTCCTAACTGCTCAGCCATCTCTACAGACCCTAGACAGTCTCACCTCTATTTTGACATCACATAAATAACACACAAAATGAGAAAACAGGTAATATTGTCTAAGACTGGTTGTACAATATGATGCTCTGTGGTTGCATCCCAGGAAATGGAATAATTTCATTATACATCGTGGCTAACTAAAACTCCATTGTTGTAGATACAATGTTTTCTCTTCCCATTCAGCTGTTGATGGACAGCTAAGCTGAGTCTATAAAGAGGCTGTTGAAAAGAGTGGGGAGGGGACTGCGATTGAGATGTAACTTGAAGAAATAAAAAATAAAGGAAAAAAAAAGAAAGTGGAAACCTGAACCTAGAAAAAAATAATAAATAAATAAAAACCTGTTTACATTGCTGACTTGAATTTTAGAAAGTCAAGTATATAGATTTTGGCATAAGACTGAGGTAGAATTTCCAACAATTTCTGACATGTTCCTAGTAAACATACTTCTCTCATTTTATTCAAAGCAGTTTTCTTTATATTGAAGACAATAAAATAAAACTGTTGAGAAACTCTTGACAACATGTCTTGCAGTATCAAATATTCAGCCAAAGTTTAATTCTTTATATAAAAATAAAAATGCTCATCCTAATCAGCAAAAAAAGAAAGAAAGAAAAAGAAAAGAGTGCTACAATAAATATTAGTGTGCAAAATCTCTCTGGCATGCTGACTTACAATCTTCTGGTTAATACCAGGGGAAAATATAACTGGATTGTACTATGGTTCTACTTTCAGGTTGGTGTTTTTGTTGTTTGTTTTGTTTTTTTAATTATAATGTTTATTTATTACATTTATCAAGTTTATCAAGTTATGTCTCCATCATAGACCTTCTTTTCACCCCTCCTCGTTCCACCCTCCCACCTTGTTTTTTTTTTTTTGTTGTTTTTTTTTTTGTTTTTTGTTTTTTGTTTTTTTTTTAAAGGAACTCTGTACTGACTCCTGTAATGGCTGGACCAATTTACATTCCCTGTAGCAGCACGAGGCTTCTCTTTCCCCCACATCTTTGCCAGAATTTGTTATTTATTTTCTTTTGTTTCTTAATGACAGCCACTTTAACTGGGAGGAGATAGAATTTGATAGTAGTTTGATTTTAATTACTCTAATATCTAAGGATAGTGAACATTTTTTCATGTATTTAACTGGCTTTCTCTATTTTAAAAAAGTCTTTATTTAATTAATCCTTTAATTGAATGGGTTGTTTATTTGTTATTTTGTCTTTGAGTTCTTTATATGCTCTAGATATTAATCTTCTGTCAAACACATGGTTGGCAAAAAAAAAAAATGTTCCCCATTTTTTAACTTGTCTCTTCATTCGATATCATTTCCTTTGCCACCCAGAGGATTTTTAAGTTCGTGGAACCACGTGTGATAAGTCTTTGTTTAATTTTTTGGAACCAGTGAAACTTTTTATAGAAAGTTTTTTTTTTTTCCTGTAACTATCTCAAAGTATTTTTCTCCTGCAGTTTCAAAAGTTCAGATATTACAATAAGGGTTTTGACCCATTTTGAGTTGGTTTCTGTACAGTATGGGAGACAGGTGTCTAGCTTCATTCTTTCACATGTGGATACCCATTTGTCCCATCACCACCTTTTCGCCAATCTATGTTTTGAGCATCTTTTTAAAAATTAAGGTAGCCGTAGATATGTGGGTTTATTTCTAGGTCCTCTATTCTATCCAGTTGATGGACATTTCTTTCTGTACAGTACCATGCTGTTTTTGTTCCTATAGATCTCTAGTGTAACTGAAAGTATGGTATTGTGTTACTGCCAAAATCATTCTTTTTGTTCAGATTGCTTTGATTGCCTGAAATCTTTTGTGCTTGCATGTGAATTTTAGGATTATGTTTTTCTATTTGAGTGAAGAATGTAATTAGAATGTTAGTGGGAATTGGACTGAATCTGTAGATAGCTTTTAACCACTAACAAACGAGCTCAAAAGGTCTATCCATGTTCTGTTAAAATGAAAGGTACTCTGTTGTGATTTTTCCAGTAGTTTATTCTTGAGTTAAGAAACTGAATTGATGGATCAATGGGTAAAAGAAAAAAAATGTTTGTTGCAAAAGCCTGACCAGCTGAGTTCAACCCCTGCATCCTATAGCAGAAGGGGAGAACTGAATCCCCAAAATTGTCCTCTGATGTCCACACTGTATATACTTGTACACATACACTGTTTATCTGAAAAGGAGTTAAATAATATAGACATTTTCAAAGATCAATCAAAAGAACTGGAGTATATGTTTCACTATTTCTTGTGTACAAGACATAGCAGCTCATTTAATTATCCCAAAATAATATGAAGTTACTGTCATAATCTTTCCTCTGTCTTAGAGCTAACAAACACAAATGTTTTTAAAAGTCAAGAATTCACCGGGCGTGGTGGCATACACCTTTAATACCAACACTCTGGAGGCAGAGGCAGACAGACCTCTGTGAGTTCAAGGCCAGCCTGGTCTACAAAGTGAGTCCAGGACAGTCAAGGATACATAGAGAAACCCTGTCTCAAGAAACCAAAAAAAAAAAAAAAAAGTCAAGAATTCAGAGACAGTAGCAATGGTTGCAGAGCATTATGGGTGTTTTAATGCCCCAGACTATATGCTTAAAAATAGTTCAGGGTAGGCAAGATGGCTCAGCAGGTAAGGGGACCTACCCTCAAGCTTGACATCCTGAGTTTGATCCCTGGGTCCCACCTGTGGGTAGGAGAGAACTAACTCCTCCAAATTGTCCATTGGCATCTATGTATGTTCCATGGCATATGCATATACCCAGACATATTTGCAACAAATAAATAAATATGCAAAATGGCTGAGATAATAAATGTTTTGCTATATTCACTTTATCATGATATAAACAATCAATATGATAAATTAATTAATAATTCTTGGAAAAGCAGCCACACAATATAAGATAGCTTAATGATTAATGTCACAGTGCTACAGTAATTATTTCAGACTGGTAAAGGAAGAACCATTTCTAAAAAAAGTAGCAGTTTCTCACTTACATATTTTTAAGCAGCTAGAAACTGAAGCTTACAAACTCAGTGTCAGGCAAAGTTATTGATTGATTGATTGATCATTAGAGACTTCCTGGACATGTGACATATGAAGGATCTCCTAAGAAGATGATGTGTCCACAGAGTAAATTCAGTAAAGAAGACAGTTAATACTCTGGTTTCTAATTTCAAAGATCTTTGCTTTTTATTAACTTTTGTGGAGCCTTAGAAGTTGCCAAACTAGAATTATTCATGAAACTCTTGCAATGACATTGGATTATATGTGTTTAAGCCATGTTCTATGAAAATAGAAGTGATCCTATAACATTTGCAATCTAATCGGAATTCATCTTATAATGGCAATCTCAAAACACATTTGCTAATTTTGTTAATTATATCACTCTCGTTGACTTTCTCAGCTCACTTTTCACTTTTGGTGAAGAGACACTTGTGACATTTAGTGTTTAATGTCATTAGCTCTCTTTCAGAGATGGGAGGGAATATTGTTCAGAAATGTGGAAACCTAATATGAGTAAATGAGGATATAGGTGCATCTGTTGGCTATATGCATGCTAAACAATCAAAGTTTCTAGGGAACAGCAGTAGCCTAAAGGAGAAGAGAGGTACACTGGGAAGAAATGATCCAAGAGGGTTAAGAGAGGGGGTGTGTTGGGCAGATTGTTTTGGACAGTGTGATCTAATATCTCTTTCCAAAGCATTGGCAAACTACACCGAACAGTCTTGATAAGACTGATTTAAATAAAATGCTGTAAGTATCCTTCATGAAGGAGAAGATTTTTTTTAAAGAATTCTATTACAAATCTAGCAGGATTTTTAAAATATTATATTCACTTGTAGCTATCCCACAGATTAGTGTATGGTTGGAAGTATAGCACAACCAGTCGGTTCTTAGTAATGACTTCAAAAAAAAAATCACAGCGTGTTCCTTAGTTCCACAGTACAGGATGAATGTGACATCAGGGACACAAGCATCATTACTTTGATAAATTACTGACAGCATAATGATTATGGAAATCGTCATCGACTGATCATCAGTCACAATTTATTTCGAATCAATGTCTGCAGTGTGTAGACTGGATGGAAGTTTCCTCAAAAGCCCTCTGGTAGAGCATAGCTCTTTGGAACCCAGTTCCTCAGAAGAGCATCCCAGCTTTTTCATGTACCATCTGCTGTTCATGAATGAAACCACTCAGTGATTCCATGGCCTCAAGCAATCCAAGTCAGTGAGAGGAACACTGGGCTACTGCACACTCCTAGGCAAATTTGTGGAGGAAAAAAAAAGTTTAATTTAAGAACCATAGATTACATACAGAATCCCTCCTAGACAGAGTTTCCTCTTCTCCCTTTTCCAACTGGCAGTAAATAATGATGCCTGATTTTGCTATGCTATTAAATTACAAATAAATTGGTGCAAAATCATGGCATGATAAGCATTTATGTCTTCAAACCAATCTAGGTAACAGGAAACATGATTTGCCTCCTTTGGTCTGACACTTGTTGGTGTTTCATTATTTTTTTTTCCAACACATTTAACCTCTCAAGTCATTTCAGGTCAGGGGGGCCCAAGTAATCAATCTCTGTGATATATCTATGCACTGTTTGTTTAAGTTAGTCATGATACATTAAGGTCACAAGGTAACCTATATCAATGCCAGCTAATGATGAATGTATACAAAGAAAACACTATCCCCCTCCCCTGTCTGCTCAGATTCATGTTATCTTTAGTGAAGCACACTTCAACAGATACAGAGATTTTATTTAAATGTAGAGAAAATAGGTTTTGTAAGCTGCATTTTCAACTTTTGCTACTTTTCATGAGAACTGAAATAATCTGTTGCTTATCCACTTTTGTTAGGATAGATAAGCTGATGCAGAAAAACATGAAAGGAAACAAACGTGAACACGGAAATCTGTTTTACTTTTGTTTTATAATATGGATGGATTTTAAAATATATACATTTGTGTGTGTGTGTGTGTGTGTGTGTGTGTGTGTGTGTGTGTGTGTGTGTATTTCTGGGATGGTGTGCATGTGTGTACATGTGCCTGTGGAAGCCTCTGGAACTGTAGTTATAGGATGTTGTGAGCTATTTGATATGAGTATGAAGAACCAAACTCAGATCTTCTGAAAGAGCAAACTGTGCTCTTAAATTCAGTCAAAAAATGTTTGTATAATCGGTTAATGAAAGTAGACTAAAGTGTTATGTATTTTGTAGCTTAAGTTTGACAATAATAATACTAACCTTCATGTTATAACATTTTCATTGATTCTTCAAATATTCTGTACACTGTGTTTTACTACCAGTCCTTAATTATTTGGTATAACTTTCAATTTCACATGTAATTAAACATTTAACATGCTTTTATGAACAACATGAAGGTATGATCAGTAGTCATGTTTAAAGTTGGCATATACCACTCTAGGTCCATATACATGGTATTTCCCCCAAATCTTAATTGAAAAAAATTAATAATTGAAATACTAATATTAATAAAAATTGAAAGTAACACTTAGGATTCAAGTGTACTGTTTAGTGTCATAGGGCATTTTGGAGTGTCATGTTTATATGAATCTTATGTAGAAAGGTTGAGCTCCTCAATTTAAACTGAAGACAATGAATGAGGTCCGCCAGTGATCAGAAACTGGTGGAAAGGCAGATCTGTTTGGACTTAGATTGTTATTCTTCATGATGTGTGAAAGTCTTGGACACATGATCATTTAGGATGATTCTTCTTTTAGATTATTTCTATAACTGGCATTTATGAAGGATCTGTTGTGTGAATAAGTTTACACCAAGGAATATGAGAAAGAAAGGACACGAAAGTGAAGGAAAGAAGGAGAGACTGGGAGAAAGGGAATGAGAGAAATCACAGTTCCACTTTTCTTTCTTTCTATGGGAAACCAAAATAATTTGTTACTTACCCACTTCTGTTAGGATAGTTATGCTGATATAGAAAAATACAGCGGGAAATAAAAAATGAGCAGTGAGTTCTGCTCTATTCTGTGTAATAATTTTGTTGGATTTTTCAAAAAGCACATTGAAACATTGGCCAATAAAAGTAGATTCACCATTCTATCAATTCTCCATGTTGATACCTTAGTGATGAATGCTGAATTATCCTAATACATTTATAAGTGACCCATAAATAAGGCCTTAGGTTCCCTCAACTGACCCTTCCATGATGACTTACCAGTGTGAGGACGTTCTGCGGTCACATTCTTATCTACAGTTTGCAGATAGCTACTCTTCCTGGATTGACAGGTACCTTACTGTCTGGCAAACTCGTCTTGAGTCTGGGACCTCTGCTCCAGATATACTAGAGAATGTCAGTGCCCAACAGTGAATGGTAAACTTGATGTCTATGAGACTATACACATGTTGGTAGAGTAGGAAGTAATGCCAAGTTATTTATAGCAAAGCTTGGGTTTCAGGAGTAATTTTGTCCTTTATTGACTGAGTATTTCAAGCTAAAGTATCTATTTGAGAAGTATTTAAAGACCCCCTGTTTTTCCAGTGGAGAGACATAAACACAGACAAGGAATAAACTAAATAAATAAGCTTATTTCAAATATCACTAGTGCCTATGAGAAAATTGGATGGTATAACAGAAAATTAGGGGAGAGAATAAGAGTCACTGAATTAGATTTGGAAGTTTAGAAAAAGAAGACATTACTGAAGAGAAATGTTCTACAATGAATTTAGGAAGAAGCCAGGAAAAAGCTTGCAGGTTGGGGGAAATAGTAATCATAAAGACAGGGCTGCTAGCAAAAGGAAGGACAGTGAGGCTGGAGGAGATGAGCAGTCACAGAAAGAGTACAGACTTTCCTCATGTGTAACAGGGCAGCCATTGGCAATGTTGGAAAGCAGAGCACCATAAATGCTCTTCCACTACAAAAGCATGGCAGGCTGCTGAGGGATAGGAGTACAGAAGCACCACTGCAGAAGCAAAGGCTGCCATTGAGCATTTGCAGTTAGAGAGACCAAGCCAAGACATTGTACCAAGTGCTAGAAAAACCAAGGGAATTGGCAATATGGTACCATAGGCTGGCACTGCCCTTCTAAAGTGTTTTTGCACCTGTGATTGACATGTACATATACTGGTAGTCTTCATTTGGTTAGGAAGTATATTATGTTTATATTTATAGATTCCACAGATACAGTCCAAATACTTTGTGTGATTCATATTCTCTATCCTCTGCCGTACTCTCACTTTCAAAAAGTTATAGAGAAACCAGGGAGAAATAATTTGGGGGATTGCATCATAACATTGTTATTTATGAAAGATACTGATGAGGCAAACTAAATGCTGGGCTATTTCTCTGAGTGTTACAGGAATGATTGTCCTACACATGGCTGTTCATAAAGTACCATATCACACAGGATGCCGTGCAAGAAATGGCCAGGTGTGCAAGGAAGTAGGAGGTCAGATCCTACTCACATGCAGCTTACAGTTTCATGCAGAGCCAGGACATGTTCCAGATTGGATAATCAGACCAGACAACATTCCCTGATCCAAACCAGCACCCAAGGACTTACAAGGGAAGAGGGATAGGAAAAAAAAAAAAACAATCACAGGAAAAACACAAATCAAGCCTAAAGCCTTTCAAAGGAGATAGAGCAAACTGGAACAGAAAATTCACCTGGGTTTCTATGTTATAATGGAAGAGTGGGAAATGAGGCAAGCAAAGAAAATTGGAAGCAGATTGTAGAGGGCTTTATGCCTGGTGAGGAATGTGGAATTTGTTCTATTGGTATTGGGCAGTTCTTGCAGTGTTGGGAGGGAAGGAGAGACATGATGGAGAGGTATTTGGGGAGACTAATCCAACAGCTGTGTTCAGGCCAGGAGATGACTCAGAAAACAGCCAGGATAGGTGACTAGACGTGAAAGTCATTTTGGTTTGGTTGCTTCTGAGTTTCCAAAGTAAGATCATCGTATGGCTATGTTAAATCTCCCTCCCCCTTCCCTTGCTCATTTTGCTAGTGCCCCTATAAGCGTCTAATAAAGTAAGTGCTTCTATCAAGTCCTTCATGTAAAAATTAAAACAAATAGCCCCCTTCTACAAAAACTATTTGCCCTTTTCTCCATTATTGTTTTGACTCATAGTGACAAGCTAACAAAAAAAAAAAAAAAAAAAAAAAAAAAAAAACCTGACAGGGACATAGCGGAAAGCATTGGAAATTATGAAAACAAGTGAGTGTTTGGTGAAGGAAATGCTTATCACTGTGGTTCTCTCGTCATTATGAGTTAATTACAGGCTCTCAGCAAATACCCCATTGTGAACTCAGAGGGGCAATATGTTTTGTTTGAAAAAGTGAAATAGCGATTTCCTTTCCAGTGTTCAGTTGTGTTTCCTGCTATTTTAAGGCTACTCAGTGGTACCAATGTACTTTGACAACCAATTATCCCAGCATGCCTCCACTGTGTATTTTAACTATAATGCTTTTTAAAAGCTTGAATTGCAAAAACAGAGTTCTGTCTTAATTGATCAGATGTGCATCTAGAGTTGTCTGAACACAGTTTGTGTAATATCTGAATAAATTATAAATTAACAGACTTATATGAACTGGGGGCCGAGGGGGAAGCACACCTGTTGGAATGAGACCTGTTGAATTTCTCCCTCACAAAATATCTCCAGACTCTTTCTCATTTTCACTTTTGAGAAACAATTTAGCTAGTGCCCCTATAAGGGTCTAAAGCAAGTTGCTTCTCTCAAGTCCTTCATGTAAAAATTAAAACAAATAGTCCCCTTCTACAAAAACTATTTGCCCTTTTCTCCATTATTGTTTTGACTCATAGTGACAAGCTAACAAAAAAAAAAAAAAACTGCTTAGCCCTGGGTTCTGATGGAAACCACAAATGAAAACACGCCATCAGCCATCTCCACCAGGTCTTAACCTGATTTACAGAAAGCGATTGCTAATGATTATTGTTATAGTCATAAACATTGGAGATCCTGATACCGAGATCACTGACAGCACCATACTCTTGATTGTGTGTATGTGTATATACCGTGTGTTCCTGTGTACACACATTCACGTGGTTGTGTGTGCATGTAGGCGACTGTGAATGTCAGAGATCAACATTGTATCTTCCTTAATGACTTTCTACATTAAATTTTTAGTTCCATTGTGCTGGGTTTCTCATTGATTAGGCAGCCCTGGTCAACCAGTAAGCTCCAGGGATCCATCCGCCTCTGTCTTTGAACACTGGAATTACAGATATATGTCAGTGAGGGTGGCGGTTATATGGGCACTAGAGATTGGAAGTCTGGTACTCAGGCCTACACCATGAGTTCTTTTCCAGCCAGGCTAACTCCTCAGCCCCTACACCATTGTATTTGGCAAGCTTGTTTGGAAAATACTCAGTGCCATCTTCCAAGCAAAAAGTGATTTTAAAAAGTAACCATCCTCCCTGTTCGTGTTATCCTAGTGTCTACTAATTATAAGCATATTTAAAAGCGGGCGCAGGCACAGGGCTGTTGTTTTATTTACTTTGGTTTGAATTTTTTCCTCCCCTCACCACCACAGTTGACATCTCCCAAGTAGGAAAGTCGGACAGTAGTTACTGCTTTGGAAAGAAAAAAATAAGCTGAAAACTATGGGATGCATTTTTCTTAGAGTCCTTTTGCCAAATGTTACACAACCGTATCAATTTTTTTTTAGACTTTGATAATGAGAAACAGACACTTCCACGGAAATATAACCAGGAGATTTGCAGTAATAGATGATTCCAGAAAGACACATGGTTCTAAATGGCACTGAGATTATGTGCCTCGCAGTTCAAATTCTTTCATTTTTTTCATGTTTGAGTAGGTCCTATGGTTGATTATCAAGTTGAGGAAGGGCAGAGGCCCTGTCTTCTGATTATAAATGTGCATGTGTGTAAAATTTTCACACATAATATAATATTTCAAAGTTATTTTTATGGAGGCTCAGGGGTCCCAGAACTTAAACAAAACTGCTGATCATTGGCTCCAAGAAATACTTAGACGGAATCATAGTTATTTTTTACATCCCTAGGAGTCATTTGCAGAATTTTGGGCTACAGATCACACAATGTTTGTTTATTCAGCTGGCTTTAGACATTTGAACAATATTTGGAAGCACATGAGTCTTTGCTTCGCTTAATAAAAGTGTACTCAGAGGTATAGCTACAGCGTTTTTATTTCCAAAGGATTACCACAAACAGAGATGGGTATTGATAAAAATGTAATTTTGAAATTAAAAGAACACAAGTCCAGAAAGAAAATCATCTCAAATTGTCTTTCTTAAGAAATCTTTATCAAGCTCTATGTCGCCTGTGCTACAAAGTTCGAACATATATTTTACAAAAACACTGCAAACTGTAACTTGCATTGTTCTCTCCTAACATCTATAACAAACAAAACCTCATTCATCTCCTAAGAATATTTAACACAAGATGTGTAATTTTGTTGGTATTAATAGTAAGCTTTAGGTCACAAAGTCAGCTCATTCTTTTCTATGAAAGAAGGTGTAATAAATATTTAATGTCTACAGCTCCTGAGGAACATCCTCCTTTCAAATGTGAGGCAATCTTGCAGTGTGGATACCAATCCAAAGTCTTTAACAGATGTAAAACTCATCTTCTTTACTGCCTTTGAAAATATAAGAAACTTGAGATGCAACTGAAATATTCATTACATGGACAACACACAGGCAAGACCAGGAGAGCTGAGGGTGTCGGTCAGTATTTATCCAGGTTCTTTCTTTGACTTTTCTTTTCCTCAATTTCTTTTTTTCCACCAAATCTTCTAATGTTTCCAAAGTCCGTGATTGGTTGAAATGTCTTTGTTCAATATTTTTCAATTTTTGGAAATTTTTTCACAATACTTAACATCTCCATAATCTTTTCTTTGGCTAACTCACTAGTTGCATAAAGGAAGATTGTTATGGTAGCATGATTCATATCCATTTAATTAATAGCTTTATTGTGGTGCTACTGACAAATTTAGTGGCCTGTCAGAGGATTTCTTCAATATTATTTTGTCTGGTTAGGATGGAAACTATTAAATTTTGTGTTGCCATTTAAGATGTTTGAGGAGCATATTATTACTTGGTCAGATGTTGTAAACCAGAGTCATTTTTTCCTTTTCTCTCTCTCTTTTTATAAATGTTTACTTATTACTTCAGGTTACATCTCCATCACAGTGCCCTCTTTCCACCCCTCCCAGTCCCACCCTCCCAGCCACTACCCCCTCTTCCTTCTGTCCTACTCCTCCGGAGAGGAATGTTCATACATATCAGTCCCCTGCCCCAGTTCAGCAGTCATATGAGGGCCAAAAGCCTCCTCTTGCACTGAGGGCCTACATGGCAGCACCACTAGGGAAAATTGTCCCATTGATAGGTAACAAGGTCTATGTTCCTGATCCTTTTGGTATGTTGGTTGTAGGATATTATCCTGTAATATATGGCTAAACCATATGTTGTAAACCAGAGTCATTTTCAATGATGTATTGATGACAAAGGAGATATTTAAGTTCAGAAATAAAAGTAACGGGACAATGCTTTTGATTACACAACTTACCGACACATATGTACACAAACACATGTATATACAGCAAGAGAAAGTATCACACTAGGCTAAGAACTTTGCTAGATAGCTAATAGTGATAGTATACCACAGATACATATTTTTCCATGCAGTCATATATTTTTATGATATATAATAAAATTTTAAAATTTCATTAAATAAATTTAGCTGGCACACTAAAATATTTTCATTCTTTTTCATGTCTTTTCTAGTATTTTTCTTTTCTTTTTTTCTCAATCCAATCTAATCTGCTAAATTCAGTGAGTTGAAATGTATCCTGGGTGGTGGGGATACATAACATGCTTTGTCACAAACCAAACTAACGTGAAAAAGAGAAAAAAATCCAACACTTTTTCGGGTCTTACAATGTGCCAGACACTGTTGGAAATAGCTCTTTATATGTGTTTTCTTCATTAAAATGAAACTATTTTAGAATTGCTGTTTCATTCCATTGTGTATGGAACTGTATTGTAATATTTTTACTATTATTACTTGATTATTTTGATGGTTGGAAGTACATGTTCAGATTAATCCAATAGGATATTTCCTGTTTCAGGGAATATAATATATGACACACAAAATATAACAACAATGCATTTTGATGGCAAGATAGTATATTCCATAAGAAGCCAATACATCAGTCCTTATTGAAAGTGTCCGTGGACATGATTGCAAGAACAAACAAGAGAAGTTCAGTTCACACATTCAGAACAAAAGCACAGAGGCGTCTCCAAAACATGTCAGGAACAAACAGTAGTAAATTTTGTGTGCTTTGTAAGAAGCAATATAACTATTGTGGTCAGGGGTGTGATTTACACAGACTTTTGCCTAGATAAATAAAAAAATATACTACTTTAATCATAACCTGAAAAGATTAATTTGGAGGAAATTAATAGTCTATTAACCATATTAATTTCACTAGTTGTAAGATGAATTAGGTGGTATCAATAACCATGTTTCTCCCTTTTGATTATTTTTCTTTGTGACTGAACATTCATGCTTCTTCAAAGAACCATAAGCAATGCATTTTCAACAAAATCACAATGATGTTGTTACTTTCATGAAGATTTATTAATACTGACTACTAAATAAAAATGTCACAGACACAGTAAATATCATGCCTAAAAAGCATAAAGAAATGCTACATTGGTTTGAAGACAAATAGGAAATGTAATTTGCACTCTGAGCACAAAGTGAATGTCTGGAAATGGGCAAAAAAAAAAAAGGGGGGATTAGAAGCAAAGTTGATAATGGTTCTCATGATATCTGGGTAAAACTGTTTCAGTCAAAACTGAAACAAATTTGGGTTCTTTGATGTATAAATGAAGTTCACCCTGAGCAAGACTGTCAAGAGGATGGCTGCTATTGACATCTCTTCCCTGGGTATCTAAACTCCCTAAACCTTTCTTTTGAATACAAGATTTAAAAGTGTCTGACAACAGCCAACAGTCCCTTTATTAAGTGCCCCATGCATGAAATTTTATGTGCCCAACCTCTATTTTTTTAAGGCAATGGGTCTCAAATCTTTGGGCTGTGACTCCTTTAGGAATAGACATACCTCAATCTATTTCCACTCAGAAAGAAAAATAATAATATTAAATTCCTTAGTAGGAACAACACATTATCTAACATATTAATAGTATAGCAATTGTACAACATATCCAAATGATGATCAAATATTATATCTAATGGTATAGCTATAAGTATGTTAATTCACGTAAGTTTGTCTGCAACCAAGACAACTTGAAAGCAGCAATATTAGCCATGTATCCCTCTTCAGAATTCAAGAATTCTGATGATTTTCAAGTGAACCTATGCACTGGGAACACAGCCAAGTTCTCAAGCACTGAGTTGCAGGCAGATGTCCTGGCAGAATAATGGTCTAACACAGTTAAGTCTGGCAGGGTGCTAATATTATTTTATGAACAACACTTTCTACTACCACAGTAGATATAAGCAAATACTCATCATCACTTATTAAACTGTACATAATTCAACATCAGAAGGCAAGATGAGATTCCTAACCTTCAAGCAGAACCCTGAAGTGTCACTAGAGTCTGCAGGGAAGGCTTGAGTTTGAGGGACATAAACATGGGTTCACTCATAATGAGCTGGAGAATAAGAGAGAACATCTTCACCTTTGTGTCCTTGGGCGCTCGTGGCTACAAAGCTGAAACACCCAGGCTACTGAAGATGTAAGGAGAGGGGAGGAGAGGGGAGAAGAGGGAAAGGAGGAGAGCGAATTGGTTATATCTGAGGAAGCAATGGAGACCTGTCTCCCCCTTTGAAATACATCTTACAATCAAGATTTTATTAGGCCACATCTGGAAGACCAATGTGAGGAATTAAGTTGATCGATGCAGTCAATCGTTGTTTCAGCCCAGACATGGGGCAGAATCAAGTAAGCCACTTCCAAAGGACAAAATACCACATGCTTTGTACAAGATGTGTAATTGGTGACAGGACATGAGTAGAAAGGGGAACTTATTAGGGGTGTCAGAAGATGAAAAGAAGAGGGAAGGAGGTATAAAAATAGGAGCAAATAATATCTATTATGTGCATGTGATGAAATATAATACATCTTATTTTGTACACTTAAGAACAGTTACAAGAGGCCTGGTGAGGGGAGGATATATGAGAGTCAATTCAATGTGGTAGGTGCAGTGCCCTCACAGGTTTTAGCTTAGCCTCCAACTGTCCCAGGCTTAGACCCAATGTTCAGAGAGGCCTTGACTAGCACTCACAGCGTTATATTGCTCTTGCTTATTTAAGCTGCTAGGTTCTCAGAGAGCAGCCTCCCTTTCCAAGGTCCTTGAATGAACAACACCAAATTAGTAGGCCATGTTTTCTGTTTATTGTTCTTCATTTGCTCACCAGTGAGGTGATTGGATGTGTCACATTGGGGCTTGTGACATCTACATGTCCAAACATGCCAGCTGTCTGTACAAAGGGGAAGTGCATTGTATTGTGAAATCACTATGTTCTCATCCTGGTAACAATTTCCATTATATTATCTAAGTGCTACTAAAGTCAATTTACAAGTATCTTTGTCCACATATGAGGCTTACAGTTATGAAAAACATTGAACAGATTTCACTCGAGTTGCAAACTAGGCCATGGCGATTGATAACTAGCAATATGGTTTTGAATATTAGCTTAGGATGAAGAATTGGTATCTTTTTTTTTTTTTGGTTTTTTTCGAGACAGGGTTTCTCTGTATAACAGCTCGGGCTGTCCTAGGCTCACTTTGTAGACCAGGCTGGCCTCGAACTCACAGAGATCCGCCTACCTCTGCCTCCCAAGTGCTGGGATTAAAGGCGTGCGCCACCAACGCCCGGCTTAAGAATTGGTATCTTAATATCTTCTATCAATGGCTGCAGTTCTAGAATAAACCTTTAAATGGAAAGACTCAACCTATAGATTTGAGATTTTATTTCAAGAGAAGCCATGAAAAAAAAATGCTAGTTTGGCTTTTGGTTAGGGTTTTTTCCCCTTCCTCTTCTTTTTCTCTTTGGTTTGTTGAGGGTGATCTCCCTGAAGGTGACAGGGGACAGGAAGATATATATGCATTATGTGGAGTCAGTTTCAGATAGTTTTGGTGCTCTGCTAAAAAATTCTTATCTAGTTGACCCTTGGATCCTCTTTGTGTTTGATCATAGACACACTGACAGAGCTCTCATCATAAGCCCACACAGAACATGGTAAAAATGAGGGGTTGGCTGCTTGCTAAAACACTTTCCTCATTGACGAAATTGGCAGTGACCTTAATCAGTGACTCTCTCAGCTTTTTGGTGCTGACAGAAATGACCATTTTTTTCCACTCTGTCTATTTTCATCATAGTCTTTTTTCCTCTGATCTTCAGATATAATCTATGTCCCAAGGTCTGTAGTGTTTCAGAAACCTGGTCAGAACTCCTCTGTCTGTACTACAATTCTTCTCCCGCTGCACCTCAAATGTAAACGCAAGCAGACTGATTAGAAAAACCTCAAAATGGGTGGGAGGGTGGGACTGGAGGGGGGAATAGGGAGGGGACTGCGATTGAGATGTAACTTGAAGAAATAAAAAATAAAGAAAAAAGAAAAGAAAAGAAAAACCACAAAAAAAAAGAAAGAAAAACCTCAAAATACAGAGAAAAAAATCGGGAGCATTGGAAATTGGCAATTTGAGACCATAATCCATTTGGTTATGACTACTCATGAAACTGCATAGGATACAGATTGTCCCAACAGGTTTCTTTAAATCTCTAGAGCAGTGGTTCTCAACCTTCCTACTGCTACAACTATTTAATACAATTCCTCATGTTTTGGTGACCCTCGCACCACAAAATTATTTTGTTGCTACTTCATAGCTGTAATTTTACTGCTTTTATGAATTGCAATGTAAATATCTGATGTACAGGATATTTGATATGTGACCCCCCCCCCCAAAAGGGGTCATGACACACAAGTTGAGAACCTCTGATCTAGATCTTGGTTATTTTCTATATATCTGCAAGGGACATCAAACCGCTAAAAAATAAAAAATAAAAATAAATGAGTTTTTTTCCAAAATAAAAGGTAAATAGCAAGTAATTATTTTAAGTCACTTGATATTTATAAACCATAGTCTTGATGGCATGGCTAAACTCAATAGCACACATAAGTAGTTATTCTCCACACATTAACATGCAATTTCTATCTTCAGCAATTTTCCAAACTTTTGTTACCTAATCCATTTTATTGGGAACCAAGCAGTATCTGCCTTTTGTGGTAAATGAAAAGGTTAAATGAGTTAATGCTGATGAGTCTGCCAGAGCAGTGCTGCATGCCTCCCCCCAAAACATCCACTCATAATCATCTCTGTCAACCCCCAAAAGTACTGTGGAGTCGGGGTTTGCCCCTTGCTCCCAGCCTCAGACTCAGTCTTCTGGCTACACAGGCCCACCCGAGTCACAAGTGAATCCTAAAATTCTGAAGTGGACTGAGCTCTGAGATTCATCACACCGAGTTTAAAGCTCAGCACATAGACAGTTTTAGTGTGCCCAGTTGTTTTTCTTAGATGTGACATCTCAGAGGAGCATATTGTATGATACTGAGCCCTGGGCCACTTCATGTGCACAAATCTCTAGGTTGCTTAAAGAAGGGAAACGTTTGAATCACCTACAGGGACCTCTCGGGCACAGATTTAATCACCTGCAGAAGCCTGTAGTACAATAAATTTAATTATCTACAGAAACAGAACCCTGCTATACTAAATTTAATCACTGGGAGGTGCTCCTGATGTCTTGAGTGTCACTGGTACACTAAGAACATTTAAAAGAGCCATTCGTAGGAGTAATTGCCCACCATGGCATAGCATATCTTCATCTACGGTAACTTCAAAACTCTTAAAATTAGTTTGGCACAGGAAAATACACAGATTTTTTTTTGGCAGAGTTTTGATACTAGTATTTATGTGCAAAAACTGATAATCAATTTCTATAGCTCCCTAGCTTTTGTAATTACCTTGGATCTAACCAAGTCAAGAAAAAAGAGAAATAATCACTTTCCAGCATGAACCCTGCCTGAATTTCAAAGCATTCCACTCTCCTCCGAACACAGCTTCCTTTCTAAAACTCCTTGCTTGATTTTCCTGATGCCAGGCTTTCCTGTAGATCACTTCCTCTCCCTGATGACTTCCTCCTCCTGCCCATAAGTGAGTCTGTCCCTCTTCCTTACATACATGCTGTCTTGTCTTCTGTCCTGATTTCATCAGGTGTCATTGCCTTAATAATCCCTTCCCTCCAACTCAAAACGTTGCCTCTGTCCATTGGATCCAATCGGTTCTTCTGCTACAGACTCCCCTGGGACCACTACTCCTTGTCATTACAACGCATTTCGTCAGTCAGAACCAGTGAAGACAGCTCAACCCTTTGTCATTCACTTCTGAACCTCAGTCACATTGCTACCAATGTGCCTGCAATACAGTAAGATAAAGATTCAGACTCTTGCAAGAAAAGTTTCAAACTGAAAGGCATTAAGTACCCCCTCCTTGTTACATCCATACGCTCAAAAACTATAACTCTTTTGCCCCATCCCACCCATTCCTCCCAATGGCAGCTGATATCTCACCTGTTTCTTAAGGTGTGATCCATTTTCCTTGTTGGAAGTAGCCTTTTCTGCCTTCTGATCTCATAGCCTCTGTGTTTGTTACCTTTGCTTGCTTAGTTTAACCTCATTTTCTTGAGGAAGAGTTTTTCCTGTCTTGCTACGGCTCTGTACCACTTACGGAAATACTGGCTGTAAAAACTGGTGTCACGAATGTGTATGTGAAGAACAGCCGCAGGCCAGCCCGGTCACTCTACAGATTTTATAATCTCCTTGCGTCTAACCAAGTCAATAAGCAAGAGATTTTTTTTTTTGGCCTGAATATTTGAGTGAATGACGTGTTTTTGTGTCTTATATAAATTAGTATGCTATAATAAAGGTTAAACATTTAAAACGATGTTTTATGGCATGGTACATTGTTTCTTTGTTCTCCTTTTCCAGACTTGAACCGCATTGATATCTTAGCTTTGGTGATACAAGCGATCTGCCACGAAACCTGAGGAAGAATATACTTCTTGGGTAAGTACCATATACGTTTCTAAGTCATGCTGCATTCACAAATCTCACGCTTTCTTGCATTGTATTGCTCCCAATTTCTCTCTCTCTCTCTCTCTCTCTCTCTCTCTCTCTCTCTCTCTCTCTCTCTCTCTCTCTCACACACACACACACACACACACACACACACACACACACACGCACACGTACATGCATACACAAATAAATGTTTTTTTTTTTTAATCTTCAACGTCTTGGTATATTTTGAGAGAAGATAGACCTAGCAGAGAAAAATTTTAAGAAAACTTATGGATTCTCTTTAGACATTAGCAAAAAAAAAAAATCTTTCAGTTTTATACAATGTTGTGGAAATTCCATATCTTTCCAGAAGAAATTTACACTTAGGGTAAAATGTTTTGCAGTACAACATGTATTCTGAGAAGTGTGTGAATTTCTGCACAGTCTTATGGATTTTCACAAAGTGAGCATGTATTCACCAGCAACAAGCCTCAGCTACATGGCATTATCTTCACCAGTGTCCCAGTGGGGCCCCACCCCTTGCTTCCCTGATTCCCATCCAGCAACCCTCTCTCCACTGCCATTAGGATTAACCACAACCCAAATTTCTAACACTAAAACTTGTTTGACTGTTCTTGGAGTGGCTGTCTTTTTTTAATTTAAAATTGACAAAATTAAAAACAAAGGGGGAAATATGAGCAGGAAGGCCACGTGACTTTCTCATCTCTGTAACAGCTGTTTGGAAGATGATATGACAGCTAGTTGGGCTCATATTGATGTTATCGCTAAGCCCAGCAAGCATCACCTGTTTAGTTGAGCGTCACCACTGATTAAGCATTATATCCACACCCCCCCATTGTATTTGTATTTAATAAATTATAGCCTGCCCAAGATCAGGAAAGATATTCACCACCTCCTATGTTTACAACACGTAAGATGTCCTTTAGGATTAAGGCAAAAGATCCTTTTCTCTCAATGACTGATTAAATGGGCAATTAACATGGGATGAACATTTTGCATGGATCCTCCAAGGAGCCAACAAAACAGATAGAAATACACTTAGATGAATCAAAGACTTAGTAATTTGTGTGCTGAAGACTACATTGTATTTAGCATAATAAATGAGAAATAAGATCACATTTTTTTATGTCAAGGAAGATAACTGTCTCTCTAATCATTTCCTATGAAGGGATTACTATTAGCCTCCTAAGCCTTACTAATTTTTAGACCTCTTCTAAACAGCAGTTACATTCTGACACTCGGGTGTCTCACTTATTCAGACAGTATTGTATCGGTTGGATACTTAAAAAGATATTAGAATTTCTCCTTACTCAAAATACTAAAATCACTAAATTTTTCAGTATCACTAAATGTTAGTGATACTTCATCCTACATTGCTAATTTTTATTTTGGTGCATTTCTTAAAATAATGTCTCACATCTCTCATCTCTTTACATTGTGCATCATTGGTTATGTGCAGCATTTAATACAATGTGGTACATTATGTAGCATGAATCTGCTCCACAGAGGGACTGTGTATAGGTCACCTAGGCCCTATATTGTGGGATATTCTTCAGTTTCAAAGGCTCAGTAATCCCATCTTTCTATGTCACCTAAATATGTTCCTAAATGTCTGCTAAATCTGTTTTTTGTTATGGGACTTGTGCATGTGAGAAAATGTTCAAATTCAATGATTCCTGATCAAACTTTATGTAAGCCTAATGTGTTTCTATATACCTTAAAGAATATGAATGCTATAAAATAGAGTTGAAAATTTGACATTAAAAAACAACTTGACACTATTATAACTTTTTAAAAAGATGGTAATGTTTACAAAAATAGATAGTTGGCTATATTCCAATCTGCTATTAATATGCATAAGTGAGAAAGACAAGGAGATCTTTCTGTAATAGGGACAAGGTCAGTCCCACTCACCCAGCCACTATAGGCAACCACTGTCTCATTTCTGTGATGGGATTCATTTGGCCTGTCCTTGAACTGCTGCTCCATGCAATGACACAATGCCTGCTCTATTTACTTGGAAATTTGTCATTCGCTGCATCATTTCTTGGTTTTATCTGCGCTGTTGAGTATCACAGTAGTCCTGTGCTGGTTATTTTACTCTTTGGTGGTATTGCATTTAATTATCAATTTACAAGACATAGGGTTTGTTTCCAAGTTTAAAATATGATGAATTTTCCAAGCTTCTGTTGTGTACCACTTTTGAAGAAGTCTTTTCATGGCAACATGTGTGTGTGTGTGTGTGTGTGTGTGTGTGTGTGTGTGTATTCATTTCTGCTCCGATCATTTCTGGGTCATAGAATGAGTGTGTCTAACTCTATGAGAAACTATTTAGGAATGCCGTGTCTTAACGGATTGCCTGCTCCATTTTATGCTCCCACAAGAATATCTCACAGTCACATTTCTCCCAAATCTTCCTCTACATTTGATGTCATTAATCCTCTGGGCTTGGACCAAATTGCTATCTCCCTGTAGTTTTAATTTACACTACTCTGTGACTGGTAATGCAGAACAGATTTTCATCACTTATTAGCCATGCATGTATATATATATTTAATTTTGGAATATTTCTTAAGGTATTTGCCCATTATTTGACTTGTTTTCAAATATATTTCAGACATAAACTCTTTGCCAGATATTGTCCATTGTGAATATTTCCACTCCGTCTAAGATTTGCCTATGTTTTTTTAACTATACCTTCAATGAATATAATTTAGGGAGGTCTAATTGCATCCTATTTTCTTTTGTACTTTGCGTGTCTTATATCCTCTCTGGGAAAACATATGCAAAAACCAAGTTACACATCTTTATATAATACTAGATCTTCAATTTACATCTGTGATAACCCTGAATTAATTGCATGTATGGTATAAGAAGGGTTTAATGCACATCTTCATATATCTATGGAGTTTTTCTGGTGTGACTAATTAACAAATGACTCCCTTCCAAATTAAATAGCTATGGCCCCTGCTTGAAAGTCAGTTGATCCTCTATGTGCACTTCTGGACTGGGTATGTTATTTCATGGACCTATGCCTCCTTGTGAACTAAACACACTGCCTGGAAGTACCATAAGCCTTTAACTTGATGAGATAGATGAGCAGAAGAACTATCTTCTTTCTTGTGATTTTCCTTAGCTGCTTTAAATCCTTTGTATCTTTATATGCATTTTAAGATAAGCCTACTATGGCTATGGTAGCCATGTTTCGTCTCCTAACCCATAATCCAAGAGCATGTGACAGTCCCCTCTCATTGAATTTTTCTTCATGCTGTATATTTTTACATTGGCACTTCCATTCATCTTACAAGTTCATTCTTAAATATTTTATCTTTGTATTGTAAGTTAAAGGGGTTTATTTCTTGATCTATTGTCTGTTGACAGTATACAGATACATAATTGATTTTTAGAGTATTGACCTATGTCCTAAAAGCATTCAAATCTCCTTATTATCTCCAGTTGTTGTTTTACCTCTGGATTTTTAGTGTATTTAAAATAAACTTTATTATAAAAATTTACAAATAGATAAAGAGATCATAAACCAAAATTAACTGAACTGGAAATATATACAACTCAATGTACAATTAGAGTTAGCATTGCTCTATTATGTCATTAGATGTTTTAATATAATAAAGAATTTTACTTCATCATTTGCAACCTTTATGTCTCTTTTATATCTTTTTCTTCTTTTTTTTGTACGATCTTCTAGTATTCAAACAATGTTGAACATGAATGCTGAGAACAGAGATATTTGTCTTGTTCCTCCTCTTTGGAGGAAAATGGTCAATGTTTTATCATTATGATATTGATTTTAGTCTTTGTGTGAATGCCTTCTCAAACAAAGGAAATTTATTCATATTCCTACTTTTTTAAAGTATTCTATACAATGATAAATATTGAATTTTGTCTAAAGTTTTTGCTTCCTTCATATACTAAAATGATCATAAGGTGTTTCTTCCTTTTCTGATAAATTGGTGCATTAAATAGATATTTTCATAGCTATCCTTACTCTGTGTTCCTTTTATATTCCTTACTTAGTAATAATTTATGGCTCTCTTATGTCCTTCAAAGTTTTACCTTACGATATTTTAAAATAATTTATTTACTTACTCAAGAGAGATATGACTCTCTATCTTTTCTTGAAATATACTTTTGGTTTTAATAGGTGGATACTGTTGGCCTCATTAAATGAAATGGAAAGTATTTAATAATACTGTAATAATAAAGTATTCATCTTATCTTTTCTTAAATAGTTTGTATATATTCATCTATTCCATAAAACTTGTATAGACGATCTCAAGAAATTCATCAACCTTGAAGCTTCTTGATAAGGAGCTTTTTAATTACGAATTCAATTATTTGAGATAGTTATCAATGTTTTCAATTTTTTCTTATGTTAATTTTGTCAGTTTTTTCAATGTTTCTATTTCATCTGAGTTATCAAATATATTCCCATTAATGTCCATAACCATCCTTTCTCATCCTAAAAACACTTGTATGAATGAACTCTGATCACATTACTTCCTTTGTTCTTTTTTTTTTTTAAACAGGGTTTCTCTGTGTAACCCCAACTGTCCTGGACTCACTTTGTAGACCAGGCTAGCCTCAGACTCACAAAGATCCGCCTGCCTCTGCCTATCAAGTGCTGGGATTAAAAGCATGTGCCATTATGCCCGGCCCCTTCCATTGTTCTTTCTTGACATTAGTCATTACTGTTTTCACTATAGGATGCATTTGAAGTTTATGTTAGTTCTTCATTAACTAACCCTTTATTACAATGGAATATTCCATTAGTCTTACCACTCAAATTGATTGGTTTGCCATTAACTTGTGTTCATCTTATACAACCATCGACTTAGAAAAAGAAAGAGATATTGGTTTGTAACCTTACATTAAACAGCCATTCTTTGCCTAACTATCTGTCTAACTCATAGAGACTTTCCATGCCAAAGACATTCTTCCCCCTATTCCTACCCATGTTCATTGTTTTTGCATCTGTGTGACTGTAGTACCTGACAGAAAAGAGAAGGCAGATTTATTTTGGCAAATGGTTTAGAGAGTTTCAATCTATCGTAATAAGAGCACCATGGAAAAGATGTTCAAGTCACGGCAGTGGGAGTGTATAGTAGAGATTCCTCCAAAATACCCCAACAAGCATCAAATATACTAAAAGCTGCTTTCAAAGGCCCATTGTTAGTACTTACTATTACCAGGTAGGCCTTCCTTCCAATCCTGTGGATAGATTCTCAAAAGAGGAGAACCAGCTGGGGAACAAGTGCTCAAAACATGAGGATATGGGGGACATTTTCATATTCAAATCCTAACACTCCCCTATTCATACTCCTTTCTGGTATCCTGCCTTGCAAATCCCAGACAATCCAGCAACCTGGTGTCTTTCGTCAGATGCCTGTTTGATGAGGATGGCACTCTCTATTTTGGCTCTACTTCTT
Organism: Lophiomys imhausi; assembly: GCA_907164525.1. Lineage (NCBI taxonomy): Eukaryota > Metazoa > Chordata > Mammalia > Rodentia > Muridae > Lophiomys > Lophiomys imhausi. The sequence goes on along the minus strand of CAJQZJ010032944.1, from coordinate 959,529 downwards.
TTCATGCTATCTGGAAATTGTCACAAAACAGGAAGACAGAACAAAGCCTGCATTGTCTTCATGGGTTTCCCTCCTACAGAGAGTCATGGTACTGACCTCATGATGTCATCGCCTCAAAACAGTCTAGTTTTGACCAGTTGTATGGTTCCTTACAGTGAGAGAGTACGTCCAGTGGCTATTACTCTATCAAGCCAAACAGAAGATCTTTTGTCATTATTTTATTAGACCAAGTAACTATGATGAGTCTCTTTCTTGACTTTGGCAGAGTTAAAAGACATCTCATCATCTTCAACTCCAGACACATAAAGTAGCAAATGAGGTGGCGCACATCCCAAATTTTTAAGGTGGTCACACTTTAATGCCTGTTGTAAATGACCCTTCATTTCACTTTCAAAGATACCCTAATTTTTTTAATAATTCACTCACCTATTCTAAACATAACACTAAATATTATACAAATGATTTTTAGTAATAGCATCCTATAGTTCAATTTTACCTTCATTATAGAATAGCTTCAAATATTCAGTTTATTCTTTCTAAATTACATAGTTACTTCTGTCTTAGAAATTGCCTTCTTCTTTCACAATTTGCATACAACTCAAATGTTTATTCTCTTTGAAATGTTTCAAAGATGGTCAATATATGTACTTTTAAACAAATAAACTACACAACAGAAACCATATTTTTATTAGAAATTGTGTTATAAGTAGGATACATCTACCTTATATTCTAAGAAATGTATTCCTTTTTAGAAGACTGTTCAACTTACTTTCCATGGTTGGCTAAATTAGCTCCATGTACTTTTTGTCTAGAGCCATGGCTTGGAACCATCTGTCAATGAATAAAGGTATCTAAGTGCTATTGGGGGGAACAAGTAAGACTTGTTATTACTTTGTTATTTTTTTAATAAATAAATTTATTTATTTGTTGCTTCAGGTTACACCTCCATCATATTGTCCTCTTTCCCCCCTTCCCAGCCCTGCCCTCCCACCCTCTACCCCCTAACCCTTCCATCCCACTCCTCTGGAGTGGAGTGTCCCTACATAACAGTCCCTCACCCCAGTTCAGAGGTCATATGAGGGCCAAGAACCTCCTCATACACTGGGAGCCTACAAGGCAGTACCACCAGTGAAAAGTGTCTCATTGCCAGGGAGAGAAAACTAAAAAACAAACAAAATAAGTCTATGTCCATGTTCCCTTTGGTGCGTTGGTGGTAGTATAGATATCATGTACTATATAGCTAAAATCCAACTATAAGTGAATAGATGCCATGTGAATCCTTCTGAGTCTGGGTTAGCTCACTCAGGATGAGCTTCTCTAGTTCCATCCATTTGGCTGAAAATTGCATGATTTCATTGTTTCTGATAGCTGAGTAATATTCCATTGTAGATGTACCACAGTTTTTTTAATCCATTCTTCAGTTGAGGGACATCTGGGTTGTTTCCAGTTTCTAGCTATTATAAATAAGGCTGCTATGAAAATAGATGAGGAAACTTCCTTATGATTCCGTGAGGAGACATTTGAGTGTATACCCAGAAGTGCTATGACTGGGTCCTGAGGCAAAGCTATTCCAAGTTTTCTAAGATATCGCCATACTGAACTCCATAGTAGTTGCACAAGCCTCCATTTCCACCAGCAATGGAGGAGGGTTCCCCTTCCTCCACACCCTCGCCAGCATGTGCTGTCATTGATCTTAGCAATTCTGACATGTGTGAGATGGAATCTCAGAGTCGTCTTGAGTTGCATTTCTCTGATGATTAAGGATGTTGAGCATTTCTTTAAGGTCTCTCAGCCATTAGGGATTCCTCCTTTGTGAATTCTCTATTTAGCTCCGTCCCCCATTTTTGATTGGATTATTTGGTTTCTTGTTGTTATTACTTCTGAAAGCTCTTTTTTTAAGTTTTTGAAAGTCTTAGACATTTACACATCAGGTATGATTGACCTGCCCTTTTGAAAGACACTTGGAAGCTTGAATACCCCCATGTACCTTCAGGAAGAGGAGCATGCAAATAAAAACACGCTGCATTTTCTTATACTTGACCAATAATGAATGGCTCCAGTAAGACAGCATTTGGGAGTAAATGTGTTGTCACTGGCCATAAATGTGAGTCCCCGTATTACATTCTTAGCCAGTACTGTCCATGCCTTAGCAGCTTCCTGATGTCAGGTTCTTGTTCATTATTTAATTTTCTTTGAATGTGCACTTTAGTTAATCCAAACTGACAGTGTGAATGGTTACCTGGTTATTTTTCAATCACCAAGTTATGTATCATGTTGAAGACTGTAATATGTGCTGAACTTTCAAATCTTATGCAAATATGCTGTATTTCCATATAGCTCCTCTCCAGAAATATATTAAATTTTATGTTTACATCAAAACCTATTCATAACCTGTTTAATGCCAAGCCTGTGCCTAAAGAAAAATATAGAGAACATCTTCCATTAAGTAGAAGATTTTCTTTGATGACAGTCTTCAAAGAAAATTCCAACCATTAGTTAGAGACATGTGTTTTGAGAATGGCAGCCTGGGTGCTGTGCTGTGTTCCCTCTGTTTTAAAACATCCTGAAGGATGTTGTCAGCTCAAAATTTCTATACCTAACATCTACTAAATCAGATCAGGCCATTTTTATATAACGGTTTGCAAATGTGTGGTTTTTTTTTTTTTTGAATGTTAAATCTGTTTCTATTTTTCAATCAATTTAAAATGTGTAGAAAAAGTGTTCTGATTGTATATTATCCAATTTTCATCAGCTGCCGGAAGGAAATGCTGTGAAAATCTGTGATTTAAAACCCTTAAAACTTCTGCTTGAAATGCATGTTTTGTTAAGAACATTAGATATGCAAAGTGTTTTAAACAGAATGTTGATGTCTTTATTAATAGCATTTAAAAAGTTTTAGGATTTCAAATATTCATAGATTTTGTTCTCCTTGACTTACAAGGTCAAATACTTTAGATACGTGTTTCTCTTGGGGAAGATGATTGTAAAGGGGACTTGAAAAGGAAAGAGAAATAATTATATTATCAATAATAAAGCAGTTCTCTCTAAGAGTTATTGGGAAACTGTATTTATCATGGCATGTATATATAATCATAAATATCAATAAACACTTTAAAAACCACTGTAGATAAATCACTTGCCTGTAAGCTGTGTGAAATCCAAAAATCTTGTATTCCCAAGCTTGTGAACTAGTTAAAAACCACCAAAAAAAGTGCCTTCTTCGATGCTATTGGAGTATAGAAGAGGAAAAAACAAACAAACCAAAAATTCCTTTCTATACTTCATGACTGAAGTAGGATTCAAATGGACAGAGGCAGTCCATCTTAACAGCTCATGGATAAAATAATATTAATCGTAACAAACTTAAGTACATTTTCATTAAATCTATGCCACCTACATTTGCTATGAAAAACCAGTACTAACAATGACAAAATTGTGATTTTTTTACACAGTTAAATTTCTGTTTGACAGCTATATTTGGTTTCATATTAATTGAAGAAAAACAGAAGGACAATCCTGTTAATTAATTCTCTGTGTAGTTATTTATATTAAGTTGTTCCTTTTCTATCAGTATTTATGCACATCCCTAAATAAAAGGTTGGGGGTGGGAGATCATGATTGAAGCACTTGAGAGCTTATTTTCTCTCATAGGGCAAGACTCAAGTAAACAATGGAAGTCTCTTGATTTCCTTTTGACATTTACAACCCTTTGCTATACTTCTGTGGCCTTAGATCAGGTCCATGATAGTAACTAGTGTTCCAGTCCACACATCTGTCTTTAAGCTTACAGCAAGACAAAAGGGCAAAAAAAAAAAAAAAACAAACAAACAAACAAAAACCTAGCACTTCCTATTAGAAACCTTGGAGAAAGTATCATTAAATGTGATTTGTTGGGGAAGGTCTGATAGGCTGATTTCAATGCTGAGATCTGGTTACCGCCCCTTCTGAGGCATTCTCCTGATTGGTTAATAAAAGTCGCTGATGGCCAGTTAGCTGGGCAGATAAAGTACAGGAAGGCGAGACTTCCTGAGATTAGAACAGGAACCTGAACAGAAACCTTGCAGGTTTTTTTTTAAATAATGTTTGTTTATTACATCAAGTACATCTCCATCATAGTGCCCTCTTTCCACCCCTCCAGGTTCCACCCTCCCACTCTCTCCTCCCTTTCCTATCCATCCCACTCCTCTGATGTGGAATGTCCCTACATATCAGCCCCTCTCAGTCCAACAGTCATATGAGGGCTAAGATCTTCCTCTTGCACTGGGAGCCTACATGGCAGCACCCCTAGGGCAAATTGTCCCATTGATAGGTAACAAAGTCTATGTTCCTGATCTTTTTGGTGTGTTGGTTGTAGGATAGTTATCCTGTACTATATGGTTAAAATCCAATTATAAGTGAGTAGATGCCATGTGTTTTACACAGAGGATTAGCTCATTCCACCAGGAGACATGGAAACAGATAGACATGTTTGAGAACACTGGAAGGTAATCACAGGCAAGTGATCATGTGAGATTAGGTGATCCAGGTTAACTCAGAGTAGCTAACTGAGAGTCTGCCCAGCTAAGGGCAGTATCAAAACATTAAAAGGCCTTGTTGTATTTAATTATTGGGGAAAGGACCACGGCAGCTTATAGGCCATCAGTCCAATCAATCCAGGGCCGTCAGCCTCCAGCCAAGCTCCAGTGAGTCTTATAACAACTTATATTAGTTAACAGAGTTTATGTTACAAGTGGTGTAGGCCACCCTTGGTCCAGGGCTCTTTCCCCAGGAAAAATCAGGCTGCCTGCTGCTCTGCCAGGCCACTGGCTGCTACAGTTTATACTTATTAATAAATGCAATTGATAGTTAAATTGCCATTTCAGTGTTCTGTTTGTATACCAACTGCCTGATGTTGTCAAACATACACATATTTTCCTGCCTGGAAGTTTCAAATGCAGTATTCACATCAATATCTTGCTGCCCAAGCTAAAGATGTGGGCTGCATTTGTTATGGAGACAAAGCCACTAGTGAATACAAGAAGCATATGAAAGTTTCTGCCATCCCTACTAAACATTTTTAATGTTCAGGGTACACGTTATGGCATTCATGACTCAAGATGAGCCTCCCTGATATTTGCATGTGATGTTATATATAAGGGATTTTGTTTATTGGATTTATGTATTCTAAGTACCAGGCATGTTATTCAGCCATTAGGTAAGATCTATCCATTCCAAATGTGTGCCTACAATAGAATTATCCAAAATCATGAATAATTATTAGCTAGCATGTGAATGGTAGATAATCTAGTTGCATAGCTAACTTGCACATTGCGGGTGTGTGTGGGGTGTGTGTGTGTATGTGTGTGTGTGTGTGTGTGTGTGTGTGTGTGTGTGTGTGTGTGTGTATGAGAGAGAGAGAACGCTTTGGTGAATGATCAACAAATAACTATATAGATAATAGATTATGTGGTTAGGATGATAGAAAAACAGAAAAAAAAGATGAAGAACATAGATAA
>CAJQZJ010032944.1:941065-953934 GCA_907164525.1 Lophiomys imhausi | reverse complement strand
GTGTGTATGTGTGTGTGTGTGTGTGTGTGTGTGTGTGTGTGTGTGTGTGTGTGTGTGAGAGAGAGAGAACGCTTTGGTGAATGATCAACAAATAACTATATAGATAATAGATTATGTTGTTAGGATGATAGAAAAACAGAAAAAAAAGATGAAGAACATAGATAAGGAAACTTCCTTATGATTCCGTGAGGAGACCTTTGGGTGTATACCCAGAAGCGGTATGACTGGGTCCTGAGGCAAAGCTATTCCAAGTTTTCTAAGATATCGCCATACTGAACTCCAAAGTGGTTGCACAACCCTGCACTCTCACCAGTAATGGAGTAGGGTTCCCCTTTCTCCACACCCTCGCCAGCATGTGCTGTCATATGAGCTTTTGATCTTAGCCATTCTGACAGGTGTGAGATGGAATCTCAGAGTCGTCTTGAGTTGCATTTCTCTGATGATTAAGGATGTTGAGCATTTCTTCAAGTGTCTCTCAGCCATTAGGGATTCCTCTTTTGTGAATTCTCTATTTAGCTCTGTCCCCCATTTTTGATTGGATTATTTGGTTTCTTGGCATTTAATTTCTTGAGTTCTTTGTAGATTTTGGATATTAGATGTCCCTCAACCGAAGAATGGGTTAAAAAACTGGTACATCTACACAATGGAATATTATTCAGCTATCAGGAACAATGAAATTACGCAATTTGCAGCCAAATGGATGGAACTAATAAAGCTCATCCTGAGTGAGCTAACCCAGACTCAGAAAGATGAATATGGCATCTATTCACTTATAGTAGGATTTTAGCTATATAGTAGAGGATATCGATACTACAACCAACGCACCAAAGGGAATATGGACATAGACTTTTTATTTTTTATTCTTTTATTTTTATTTTTTATTCTTTTTTATATGTTTGCCTGTTTACGTGTTTGTTTGGTTTTTTAGTCCTCTCTCCCTGACAATGAGACACTTTTCACTGGTGGTACTGCCTCGCAGACCCCCATTGTATGAGGAGGCTCTTGGCCCTCATATGACCTCTGAACTGGGATGAGGGACTGTTATATAGGGACACTCCACTCCAGAGAAGAGAGATGGAAGGATCAGGGGATAAAGAAAAAAAAATGATATGTGAAGTTTTGGCCTTTTACTACTAATTGTCATAAACTGTTTAGGATAATTAAGAAATGCAAACTAATAGTCATGCAAGCCTGTCATTGTGTTAGGTGCTATGACAGTCTACTATAGTTATTTTCTAAGCTAATCAGAAATCAAGTTGCTAAGAGACAAGCAACATTTGCTTATCCTTATATAAGAGACAGATAGGGCCTCTTCAAAAACCTAAAGAGATTTGCAGAATATGGCATTCAAAGATGTTCTCTTAACTTTAGATTTTTTTGATATCGAGACATGTCAACTCCTGACAGCACCCCCTATTCTACTCCAAGTAGAAGATGAGCATTGAAGAATCTCCAGTGGGAGATGATTGAATTAGTGGCAAGCCTATCTCTTGGCAGGAAAACCCCTTGCTCCAACTGTAGACAGAATGCTGTCCAAAAAGGACAAAACTTGGAAGCAAGTAAGTCAACAACCTAGCTCTGCGAAGACAGGGTAGGCAAGTCCTTCATAATTCCTGCTCTACAATGAATTTCTGTCAGAGAAACGGGGCCAAACGACTGAAGATCGATGCTGTAATGTATGGAGAGAAAATGGGAACTGTCCAGGCAACCACTGGTATGTCATTTCTTAGTTTTGGAAGCTGCAGGCCCTGCACCTCCTATATAATCAGATATATTTATCCCTCTCAGGTCTCTGAGGTGGTTAAAGAATAGATAGCTAGAGTCTCATAATTAAATTTTTAGTTGTTTAGGAATCAAGGGAGTGTTATGGATCTAAGAAGATGTTTTTAAAATTGTGATGCAAGTTAGTATGAAAGCTGAGTTAGATATAGAACTTAAAACTCATGGAGATGGTTAGATAGTAGAATATTAAAGAATATTAAAGCCAAATACATCTGGACTTGACATTGGGAATGTATGGTAAGCAATATAACTCTCATAATTGTGGCCTAATTACCTCTGTTGTTTTGTATTGTATTTATTATTATAAGAGAAAGAGCCATTTGTTGGACTGAAAGGGGGAGCTGTTGGAGGGAAAAGATATACCTCAAACTTAAAATAAAAAGGGAAGGGGATGGGTGGGTTGGGGCAGAAGAGGGTGGGAGGATGGGACTGGAGTGGGGAATAGGGAGGGGATTGTGACTGAGATGTAACTTGAAGAAATAAAAAATTAAAAAATTAAAAAATAAAGAAAAAAGGAAAAAAAGATGAATATATAGGAAGGGCAGAGAGGAGAAAAATTAAACTAAATAGAAGACATGGAGGAAAAGTCTTAGCAATGTCTTATATCTACCCTGATCAAGTTACTACATCTCTCTGTATTGCCTGTATTTGTATGGCACATGATTCTGTCCTGAGTACTGCTTTGTTTCTCAATTATTATTTTTATAGGTGATTATTTTCACACTTGTAAATGCTAGGAGTATATCTTATACACTGTTCTGGAGGAAATTTTGTTGTTGTCCTAACAATGTATTACACGATGGCTTCCTTTACAAAGAGATAGCTCTAACATTCTCCTGATTTTTTTCCCTCACCCCCACTCCTCCCCCCACCCCCACCTCTGTCTCCTCCTCCCTCGTTTTGTTCAAGGACCTTTCTCTCAGTCATTACTGCCTTCTTGTCTTCCATCTGTGTTTCTGATATCACCCTTTCACCATGGAAGGGTAGAACTGTAGTCTATTCTTTTTTCACTTAGAAATCAGCTTCTTGGAGAGTCCTAGATTAAATCAGGGCCTGGTCTCAGGCTGCTCTTTGATTACTTGTATGTCTGCCTAGTCAATAGCCTCTAACAAGGAAAAGCAGGAGTTTCTGGCTGGTGAGTTCATGTGTAGAAAATATGTCATGGGTCAAGCAACAGGATTCAGCACCACCAAGTGATCTAAACATGAAATATCAATATTCAACACACTGCTTGTACATTATCAGCTGCCTTGAAAACAATATAGGACGAGAGTAAAGGAAGAAGAAGTGGGAAAAAAAGAGAAGGAAGGGAAATGCCCCAAGGATTTTTCAGTGAGATTTTTCACCTGCATTATGTTTTTAGCAACCCTCTTAGCCAATGTTGAGGAGTACAAAGTCCCTTTCCCCGCTTAGCAATAGTTGCAGTCTGGCAGAAGTTAGGTGGGACTGAGAGAAGGTAGAACAGTCATGAGGAAAAATGACTGCCGACTTGGAGAAGAAGGGGCCAAGTTAGTGACTCTACTGCTGATGTTCTCATTAGAGCTGTTTAGCCTCTACAGCCTCATTAAAACCTGTGAGGGCATTATTTTTAAAAATTGTTGTGCAGCGATCGCAGCAGACAGGGAGAAAAAATTTTTTGAGGCGTTCATGAAAATTTCCTGTGTGTATCTCACCCATTAAATATTAGAGATAGCTCTGTAGAAGGCCCAGATGTGATACTGTGATATTTGACAGAGGTCTCATACTCTCATTCCTTCTTATAAAATGAGTAGGCACGCTTGTGACGCTTAATAGATCGCGCATTCCAAAGTGATCTGTCAAATATCTATACATGTGAGCTTCATGCACATACTGACGGTAAGGGGAAAAAAGAACAATATTTTTTTGTTTTTTTTTCTTTTAATATTATTTTTCATGTTCAGTTTGGGTCTTGAAAATAAGATCAGTGAAGTTATTTTTTTCGTGTGTCTAAGTGAATTTTTCAAAATTCAGCACTTGCAAGTCAATGGGGATGGGATAAATAGGCTGGGATTTTCATTTGCATTGCCCTTCCTGTTCTCTGAAATAATTTATTATAATTTTCATGAGACTTCATAATATTATTCATTCACTTCATAATTGAAACGTTGTTAAACTCTGCCTCATGTTGATTGCTGACCTATACTAACCAAAGGCACCTTCTTCTGTGTCTCTCCTTTCCAAGTATGAAAGTTAGCAAGTCCGATGTCCAGTGACCACCTGCATGTGTAATTCTAATCACACTGAACCACAAAATGGAGATGGAATATTGGGATGTTTAGGAGCGCATGGTAAATTAACTAATTGAAGACTAGTTTAAACCTTCAAGTATGCAAATAATGAGAATTGTTGAAGTTTAAAAATAATAAAGGGCATAAAAGATGGTTATTTTTCATCAGCAATAGTGTATTTTATGACATTAAATATTATTAAAAATTAAGCAGGGGCAACTTGTCATACTCAAAATGTATTATTGCTTGATATAAGTTAAAAATACAAAGAAAATTATTGCAGGTCAGAATGATGCTTCATATTTAGTATGTGTAAACAAAATTATATTTGGCGAATTAAATTATAAATAAATACAATTAAGTTTTGCAATATTTTGTCTTGGAGAGAGAAGGGATCATGAGGCTCCTATCCGTCCTTAAGGATCAATAGGCTGTTTATGTTCCTGGGGAATGGAAAAAATTTTACTTAATGGCATAATATCTGGTAAATTGCATATGCACCTGTAAAGGACTCCTCACCCACGCTCCTACAAGAAACCCTAACTAAACTAATAGGTTACAAAATAAAAGCTGTGAAAGTAAGAGGTAGCCAAGAAGGTAAAAAGGATGAGTGTGGTAGGAGGAAAGTAGAGAGGAGTGAGGGTAAATGATATCAAACTACATTGTATACATGAATGAAGATGTCAGGGTGAAGCCCAAAGTGTATAAATAGCGCATGCTAATAAACTTTAAATATGTATTTATTAAACCTACGTTCTACCTTTGAAAATTGATTAGCAACAAAAACCAAGATATGCTCTTCTGCTTGAGTAAAATATTTCTGCAAACAAAAGAGCTCTGAGTTTCCTCGTTAGTGACAAACCCTCATCTTTGACAAAGGCAGTAAAATCCATGAAGCCTTTGAGCAAAGCTCCTCAAAGGACCAACTTCAGTAGCCAGCCCCTGGTGGATCTATGAAAGATCAGAATGAGTCAGTTCTACTCCTGAAATGTGGCATGTTTCTTTATTTATTATGTAGTCTACATTCTGTTATTTTACTTGAGCTAATTTGAAGATTCAGTGGAACTCACTAACTAGTATATTATAAAATATATACTATTTTTGTATATATTTGGATTAGCAGCTTGACCATAAAAGTTCTCCTTCTATATTTTCTCACTTAATAACAGCTCCACACTAATTCTCCTTCATTATCCCATGGAAAAGTATTCTTGCAATATGAGTAAAAGAATAACCCCTTTTTTGGTATAGGATATGGAGTTGAAACCATGTATAGATAGAAAGGTTAGTGTACTGTTACTTCCTTTTGGTTTCCAAACTGAAAACCAGCAAGGAAAACTGCTAAAATCTATGGAAACGACTCACAAAGTGAAGGTAAAGGACAAAATACCAGAATTTAAGAGACCAGGTTTAAATAGAATGATCTAAGACAAAAATTAATAAATACATGTTTTTAAAAAGGATAATCTAAGACAGATGTAAACAAACAAATATATATTTAGCCAAGTCAGAGGGTGCTGTTTGGAATCAGACAGTAATAGGCGTTATATATTGACCATGAAGTATTATCAAAGGTCTTCAAACATTGTATGCCTTGAAATTAATTCTCATTTTTTTTTATCCCACTGGTTTTCATTGCATTACTTCTGTTAGCGCAGTTTGTACGTGTTAAAACCATGACAAACCAAAGACATGTGAGTGGCATGAGTGTGGTTTTTTTTTTCTTTTTTGGATACTTAAAAAGCTGTGGCAGGGACAAGGTCTAAGCCCTGCCAGGCCAGATGTTAACCCTTGGGTTCCCTGGGTTTCTAACCCTAGCAACCAAATGAAGTGATTATGGGAACTCCAACACTTCAGCTAAATGATTCATGTACTCATCCTACTAAGCAGCTCAACCATATAATTAACCTAATTTTTAGTTTCAGGCTTTTGACATGCATCCTTCCCAATTAGAATGATAATCTTTTTATATTATCCCTCACATTCATGTAACTTCTGGGATTTTTTTTCCCATATACTTCTGAATGAGAGGAAAATATGCACATAGCTCAAAGTCAGAAATCAGAGGCTGAAAAACACCCTAGTGTAATTTTCAACTTAATTCTGGAAGTTCAAGGTTTTAGATAAAAGAACATATGTTTTCAAGGACTTCCACAGCCCTCCCTGTTTGCCTGTAGAGTTCTGCTGCTCTCCAGGCTCTGACATCATTATAAGAAAGCCCTTTGTAGAGGGCATCTGTTCAATTCTAATAATAAATTTTAAGGGAGGGACAGAATCAAAATGAGAGGCAAATGGATTAATTATTCCCCTACATGGGAGCTGGGAATTCACTCATTATGTTTGTTCCTCATCACTTTGTGTAGTTTAGGGTTTCTGCAGAAATGACACAATAAATGAGAAATGAAAGGAATGATCGATCCATTTTTCCATTCTTGTAATTTCTACTTAAGTAGTCCAGAATAAAGTACAGGCTGCCAGACATGCCACTTCTTGAGATGGAGGGGAGAAATTTTTAAAGCACATGCCCATTCTCAATTAAATCATAGTCCTTCTGAGAAAGCAAAAGTAAGACCTGAGTTATAAGCCTAACTCTGCCCCTGACTGGTTACATTACCTTGGACATTTAGCATCAAAGACCTCATTTGTAGAAACAGCACATTAAAATCAATTATTTCTAAGGTGTGAAATTCTAAAATTTTATATTTCCATATAATTATAGGCTTCTGTTACTGGAAAGGGCTTCAGTGATATTTCCACAGTCGATTCACCTACTCCAACACTGAGAAGTGCAAATGGGAGATATAATTATAGTCCTAAGTATAGAGGTAATTACTTAAAACCATTAGAACATGTTCTCGATGGTAGCATTAAAAGAAATAGACTAATAAGATATAGAGTTATTTCAAAACTTGCCCCCCACCCGGGAACTCCGCCCTTTCCCAAATTAGTGGCTTGGTTTAGGTTTCTGTTCTGAACTTGTACGCTCATGTGCTTACTGAATGTTATATGTTTTTGCAAATAACTTTCTTTGCTTAAAGAATGTATCTATTTAAAGTGGCATAAGTGCTCTAGTTGTGTAATATTTTGTGACGGTTTGTTTTTTAAAAAGTCTGTTAGACACTGAAGAAACCCAAAAAATCATTAAGTCTTACTTCAAAAACCTGTATTCCACAAAATTCAAAAATCTAAGCAAGATGAACAGTTTTATTGAAAGATTCCATCTACCAAGACTAAATCAAGATGAAGTAAACAAATTAAAAAATCCAGTAACCCCTAAGGAAACAGAAGCAATCATTAGAAGTCTCCCAACCAAAAAAAAAAAATCTAGGTCCAGATGGTTTCAGTACAGAATTCTATCAGAGCTTCAAAGAAGAGCTAATACCAATACTCTTCAAATTCCTCCACAAAATACAAATGGAAGGAACACTGCCAAACTCATTCTATGAGGCCATAATCACCCTGATACCTAAACCACACAAACACCCAACAAAGAAAGAGAATTTCAGACCAATTTCCCTTATGAACATCATTGCAAAGATACACAATAAAATACTTGGAAACTGAATCCAAGAACACATCAAAAGTATCATACAAAATGATCAAGTAAGTTTCATCCCAGGGATGCAGGGGTGGTTCGACATACGAAAACCTATCAATGTAATCCATCATATAAGCAAACTGAAAGGGAACACATGATCACTTTATTAGATGCCAACAAAACATTTAACAAAATCCAACACCCCTTCATGTTAAAAGTCTTGGAGAGATCTGGCATACAAGGACCATACCAAAATATAATAAAGACAATATACAGCAAATTAAATGGAGAGAAACTTAAAGTATTTCCACTAAAATCAGGGACAAGACTGCCCACTCTCTCCATACCTATTCATCATAGTACTTAAGGTTATATCCAGAGTGATAAGACAAACTAAAGGAGATAGGTGATACAAATTGGAAAGGAAAAAGTCAAATTATCCCTATTCACAGATGATATGACAGTATACATAAGTGATTCCAAAAATTCTATGAGAGAACTCCTACATCTGATAAACACCTTCAGCAATGTGGGTGGATAAAAAATTAATTCCAAAAAATCAGTAGCCTTTTTTACACAAAAGGTAAATGGACTGAGAAAGAAATTAAGGAAACAACACCCTTCACAATAGCCAAAAATAATAGAAAATACCTGGGGGTAACTCTAACCAAGCAAGTGAAAGACCTGTACAACAAGAACTTCAAGTCCTTGAAGGAAGAAATTGAAAAGGATCAAAAGATGGGAAGATCTCCCATGCTCATGGATAGGTAGGAACAATATAATAAAAAAGGCTCTCCTATCAAAAGCAATATACAGATTCAACGCAATTCCTATCAAAATACCAACAGAATTCTTTTTTTTTTATAAATACTTTATTTTTTTCTTCAAGTTACATCTCAGTCACAAACCCCTCCCTATCCCGCCCTTCCACCCTCTTCCCCCCAGAAGTTTCCCCTTTCAGTCCAACAGATGGTTCCTTCTCTTATAACAGTAAGTATTATACAAAACAACAGATATAAATATGCCACATTTATGAGAGTTAAATGGCCCAGTATACCTTCCCAATGTCCAGTTTATACATATTTGGCCCCTGACTTTAACATTCTACTATCTAACCATCTCCATGAGTTTAAAGGTCTATATCTGACTCAACATTCATATTAACTTGCAACACACTTTTAAGAGTATCTTCTTAGATCTATAACACTCTCTTGATTCCTAAACAACTCAAAATTTAACTATGAGACTCTAGCTGTCTATTCTTCAACCACCTCAGAGACCTGAGAGGGATAAATATATCTGCTTATATAGGAAGTGCAGGGCCTGCAGCTTCCAAAACTAAGAAAGGACATACCAATGACTGCCTGGACAGTTCCCATTTTCTCTCCATACATTCCTGCATCAGTCTTCAGCCTTTGGGTCCTGTTTCTCTGACAGACATTTGTTGTAGAGCAAGGATTATGAAGGACTTACCTACCCTGTCTTGGCAGAGTTAGGCTGTCGACTTCCCTGCTACCAAGTTTTGTCCTTTTTGGACAGCAGTCTGTCTGCAGTTGGTGCAAGGGGTTTTTTCATGCCAAGAGATAGGCTTGCCACTAATTCAACCATCATACAGTGGAGGTTCTTCGATGCTTATCTTCTACTTGGAGTAGAATAGGGGGTGCTGTCAGGCGCTGATATGTCTCGATATCAAACAAAAAACAAAAAAAAGAAGAAAAGAAAATCTTAATTTAAGATAACATCTTTGAATGCCATATTCTGCAGATCTCTTGGGGTGTTTGAAGATGCCCTATCCATCTCTTGTATTTAGATAAGCAAATGTTGCTTGTCTCTTAGCAACTTGAATACTGGGTAGTTTAGAGAATATCTGTGATAGACTGTCATAGTAGCTAACAAAGTGACATGTTTGCATGACTAGGAGTTTGTTTTACTTAACTATCCTAGACCATTTTAGACAGTTGGTATCAAGAGGCCAGAGCTTCACATTTTATTTTTAAGTATCTCTAGGTATGACACCATTAGGAAGCATTACCTTTAATTTTGTATCAATATAAAAAGATCTATTCAATTGTGGTTAAATATACTCTTAATTATGTATCAATATACAAAGATCAATGCCTATGTAGCCCAATACAATCTTAATATTACGTCCATATACAAGGGTCAATACCATTGTGGCCAACTGTAATCTTAATTTTGTATCAATATACAAAGATCACTACCGATGTAATCCAATACAATCTTATTTTTGCACAATAAACAATGGTCAATACCACTTTAGCCTAATAAACTACTAATTTTGTATCAATATACAAAGGTATAAGGGCATATTCAATAATCTGCCCCTTCTTCTTGGACCTTCCTGTGCTATGTCTATATCTCATTTTTCTCAAGCCTATGCACTCCTACATAGGAGAGGAAGAAGGATACAGAAAAGGAAAAGTAGGAAGTCCCTGGGGCTAACCTCCAAAACCCATTAAACAGGACCATTTATCAGCTTGTAATCTCTTCCCTTAAATATCAGAGTTTTCAGTTATCCTTCAAATAACCAAAAAGAAGGGTGGAGAAACACCTTCCCCACCCTCTGGGCATGGGACTTCGCTCTCTTAAAGTGACTTCCTGCTGATTTGGGTCGTAGTAGACCTGTTTGGGGCCCGAACTCAAATGGAAAAAATGGTTAAAAATGTTAGTACAATCCTTTTATTTTCAGTCCTACTGTTCTCAGCTGTTTAGATTACCTAAGGGGTTTGTAGGCAGAAGCTGATCTTGCAGGCTTCACTGAGATTCCGGCCTGGGCATTGTGTAGAGCTGAATGGTCCCAGCGACATTGGATTGCCGTGGTGGTTGCAGGCCCCCGATGGAGACAGCAATTGAGGAAGTCTGCCAGGGAGAATCAACTGGGTCACTCATCCTCCTTGGTGCCTGAATCTGCTCTCTGCTGAGGTTTCCGCTGTCCAGCCGTCCCTGGGCTCCCCTAATGGACATTTCGGTTCTCCTGGAAAGATAAGAACAGAGTTCTGCCCAAATCCCAACCCTGGGACAATTGCCCTCTTTTTTTTGGGGGGGGGGCTAGGTAGTACTTCTCCTGAAGCAAATTTGGCCTTCCGACAACATACAAAGCGTTATCTTTCAATCCGGGTTAAAGAAGAAATCATTCTGTCACCTTGGAGCTAAACCAGCTCCAGTGTATATATTTTGAGATCCCAAAGGACAATCTGCCTGCATCGAGAAGGCCTTTTGTAAGTAGCCTCCAAACCTAGGTCCCTCCAAATCCCATGTGTGTGTCTCTGAACTCTAATTATTGGGATCAGGGACCTGTGTTTCCCATCTGAAGGGATCAAAGATGTGTTCCACCACTCCTGGATCGAAGTCTTTCTCTATTTAGAGTTTGCCCTGCATCAGGCTGACCCTGAGCTCCGGAATCTGCCCATTTCTGTCTCCAGTGTGCTGGGAGCTGGAACCAAGGGTGTACTCTTCTTGAATGGTGGGACCAAGAGTATGCACCCTCACCACCCCGCTCCTTATGACTCCAGAATACATAAGACCACCAAATCTACGGTGCTCCCCCGTCTCCACTGAAGTCAAAGGCATGGGCCAATACCACAATTCTCTTGTATTTGACCTTAGCTCCACGTCTTCTCGACACCTGGAGGTCTGCAAAACCAGGCCGAACGGCTGTATCCTCTATTCCATTCATAGTGTTTCAGCCCTGCCACCTGCCCCCCTTTTTTTTAGTTAATAACTTTGTTTGTTGCTTCAGGTTACATCCTTATCATATTGTCCTCTTTTCCCCACTTCCCAGCCCCACCCTCCCATGCTCTACCCCCTGACCCTTCCGTCTTGTTCCTCTGGGGTGGAGTGTCCCTGCCTAACAGTCTCTCACCACAGATCAGGAGTCATATGAGGGCCAAGAGCCTCTTCATTCTCCGGGGGCCTACGAGGCAGTACTGCCAGTGAATGGTGTCTCCTTGCTACTGGAGGAATACTAAAAAAAAAGACCAACAAACACACAAACCCACAAAAACAAAGAATATCAACAAAAAAAGAGAGGAAAAGGGAAGGGAAAAGGAAAAAGAAAAAAGAAAAAAAGAAGGAAAGAGAAAAAGATAAAAATAAAATTTATGTCCATGTTCCTTTTGGTGTGTTGGTTGTAGTACAGATATCCTGTACGATATACCTAAAATCCTACTATAAGTGAATAGATGCCATGTGCATCCTTCTGAGACTGGGTTAGCTCACTCAGGATGAGCTTCTCTAGATCCATCCATTTGGTTGCAAATTGCATGATTTCATTGTTTCTTATAGCTGAGTAATATTCCAATGTATAGATGTACCACAATTTTTTAATCCATTCTTCAGTTGAGGGACATCTGGGTTGTTTCCAATTTCTAGCTATTACAAATAAGGCTGCTATGAACATAGATGAGGAGACTTCCCTATGTCTCCATGAGAGGTCCTTTGGTTGTATACCCAGAAGTGGTATGGCTGGGTCCTGAGGCAAGGTTATTCCTAGATTACTAAGATATCGCCAGACAGACCTCCATAATGGTTGCACAAGCCTGCATTCCCACCAGCAATGGAGTAGGGTTCCCCTTTCTCCACACCCTCGCCAGCATGCGCTATCATTTGAGCTCTTTATCTTAGCCATTCTAACAGGTGTTAGGTGGAATCTCAGGGTTGTCTTGAGTTGCATTTCTCTGAGGATTAAGGATGTTGAACATTTCTTCAGGTGTCTCTCAGCCCTTAGGGATTCCTCCTTTGTGAATTCTCTGTTTAGCTCCATCTCCCATTTTTTGATTGGATTATTTGGTTTCTTGGCATTTAGTTTCTTGAGTTCTTTGTAGATTTTAGATAATAGCCCTCTATCAGATGTGGGGTTGGTGAAGATTTTCTCCCAGTCTGTTGGTTGCCGTTTTGTTCGAATGACAGTGTCCTTTGCCTTACAGAAGCTTTTCAATTTCATGAGGTCCCATTTATTGATTGTTGATCTCAGGTCCTGAGCTGTTGGTGTTCTGTTCAGGAAGTTGTCACCTGTGCCAATGAGTTCGAGAGTTTCTCCTATTTTTTCTACTAGTATATTTAGTGTGGCCAGCTTTATGTTAAGGTCTTTGATCCACTTGGATTTAAGTTTGGTACAAGGTGATAGGTATGGGTCTAATTCCATTCTTTGGCAAGTGGATATCCAGTTGGACCAGCACCATTTGTTGAAGATGCTGTCCTTCTTCCATTGTGTGGTTTTGTCTTCTTTGTCAAAGATTAGTTGGCCATAGGTGTGTGGGTCCATGTTTGGGTCTTCAATT
>CAJQZJ010032944.1:926893-939588 GCA_907164525.1 Lophiomys imhausi | reverse complement strand
TATATATTTTGAGATCCCAAAGGACAATCTGCCTGCATCGAGAAGGCCTTTTGTAAGTAGCCTCCAAACCTAGGTCCCTCCAAATCCCATGTGTGTGTCTCTGAACTCTAATTATTGGGATCAGGGACCTGTGTTTCCCATCTGAAGGGATCAAAGATGTGTTCCACCACTCCTGGATCGAAGTCTTTCTCTATTTAGAGTTTGCCCTGCATCAGGCTGACCCTGAGCTCCGGAATCTGCCCATTTCTGTCTCCAGTGTGCTGGGAGCTGGAACCAAGGGTGTACTCTTCTTGAATGGTGGGACCAAGAGTATGCACCCTCACCACCCCGCTCCTTATGACTCCAGAATACATAAGACCACCAAATCTACGGTGCTCCCCCGTCTCCACTGAAGTCAAAGGCATGGGCCAATACCACAATTCTCTTGTATTTGACCTTAGCTCCACGTCTTCTCGACACCTGGAGGTCTGCAAAACCAGGCCGAACGGCTGTATCCTCTATTCCATTCATAGTGTTTCAGCCCTGCCACCTGCCCCCCTTTTTTTTAGTTAATAACTTTGTTTGTTGCTTCAGGTTACATCCTTATCATATTGTCCTCTTTTCCCCACTTCCCAGCCCCACCCTCCCATGCTCTACCCCCTGACCCTTCCGTCTTGTTCCTCTGGGGTGGAGTGTCCCTGCCTAACAGTCTCTCACCACAGATCAGGAGTCATATGAGGGCCAAGAGCCTCTTCATTCTCCGGGGGCCTACGAGGCAGTACTGCCAGTGAATGGTGTCTCCTTGCTACTGGAGGAATACTAAAAAAAAAGACCAACAAACACACAAACCCACAAAAACAAAGAATATCAACAAAAAAAGAGAGGAAAAGGGAAGGGAAAAGGAAAAAGAAAAAAGAAAAAAAGAAGGAAAGAGAAAAAGATAAAAATAAAATTTATGTCCATGTTCCTTTTGGTGTGTTGGTTGTAGTACAGATATCCTGTACGATATACCTAAAATCCTACTATAAGTGAATAGATGCCATGTGCATCCTTCTGAGACTGGGTTAGCTCACTCAGGATGAGCTTCTCTAGATCCATCCATTTGGTTGCAAATTGCATGATTTCATTGTTTCTTATAGCTGAGTAATATTCCAATGTATAGATGTACCACAATTTTTTAATCCATTCTTCAGTTGAGGGACATCTGGGTTGTTTCCAATTTCTAGCTATTACAAATAAGGCTGCTATGAACATAGATGAGGAGACTTCCCTATGTCTCCATGAGAGGTCCTTTGGTTGTATACCCAGAAGTGGTATGGCTGGGTCCTGAGGCAAGGTTATTCCTAGATTACTAAGATATCGCCAGACAGACCTCCATAATGGTTGCACAAGCCTGCATTCCCACCAGCAATGGAGTAGGGTTCCCCTTTCTCCACACCCTCGCCAGCATGCGCTATCATTTGAGCTCTTTATCTTAGCCATTCTAACAGGTGTTAGGTGGAATCTCAGGGTTGTCTTGAGTTGCATTTCTCTGAGGATTAAGGATGTTGAACATTTCTTCAGGTGTCTCTCAGCCCTTAGGGATTCCTCCTTTGTGAATTCTCTGTTTAGCTCCATCTCCCATTTTTTGATTGGATTATTTGGTTTCTTGGCATTTAGTTTCTTGAGTTCTTTGTAGATTTTAGATAATAGCCCTCTATCAGATGTGGGGTTGGTGAAGATTTTCTCCCAGTCTGTTGGTTGCCGTTTTGTTCGAATGACAGTGTCCTTTGCCTTACAGAAGCTTTTCAATTTCATGAGGTCCCATTTATTGATTGTTGATCTCAGGTCCTGAGCTGTTGGTGTTCTGTTCAGGAAGTTGTCACCTGTGCCAATGAGTTCGAGAGTTTCTCCTATTTTTTCTACTAGTATATTTAGTGTGGCCAGCTTTATGTTAAGGTCTTTGATCCACTTGGATTTAAGTTTGGTACAAGGTGATAGGTATGGGTCTAATTCCATTCTTTGGCAAGTGGATATCCAGTTGGACCAGCACCATTTGTTGAAGATGCTGTCCTTCTTCCATTGTGTGGTTTTGTCTTCTTTGTCAAAGATTAGTTGGCCATAGGTGTGTGGGTCCATGTTTGGGTCTTCAATTCGATTCCATTGATCCACTGGTCTGTTTCTATACCAGTACCATGCTGTTTTTATTACTGTTGCTCTGTAGTACAGCTTGAAATCTGGGATGGTGATACCTCCAGATGTTTTTTCATTGTACAGGATTGATTTAGCTATTCTGGGCTTTTTGTTGTTCCATATGAAGTTGAGAATAGCTTTTTCCAGGTCTATAAAGAATTGTGTTGGTATTTTGATAGGAATTGCATTAAATCTATATATTGCTTTTGGTAGGATAGCCATTTTTATTATGTTGATCTTACCTATCCATGAGCATGGGAGATCTTTCCATCTTCTAAAGGCATCTTCCATTTCTTTCTTCAGGGGCTTGAAGTTCTTGTTATATAGGTCCTTTACATGTTTGGTTAGAGTTACCCCCAGGTATTTTATGTTGTTTGTGGCTATTGTGAAGGGGGTTGTTTCCCTTATTTCTTTCTCGGTATATTTGTTTGTTGTATAAAGAAGGGCTTCTGATTTTTTTGAGTTAATTTTGTATCCAGCCACCTTGCTGAAGTTGTTTATCAGCTGTAAGAGTTCTTTGGTGGAGTTTTTGGGGTTGCTTATGTATACTAACACATCATCTGTGAATAGGGATAATTTGACTTCTTCATTTCCAATTTTTATCCCTTTGATCTCCTTTAGTTGTCTTATTGCTCTAGCAAGGACTTCAAGTACTATATTGAAGAGATATGGTGAAAGTGGACATCCTTGTCTTGTCCCTGAGTTTAGAGGAAATGCTTCAAGCTTCTCTCCGTTTAATTTGATGTTGGCTACTGGCTTGCTGTATATTGCCTTTATTATTTCTAGGTATGGTCCTTGTATGCCCGTTCTCTCCAGAACTTTTAGCATGAAGGGGTGTTGGATTTTTGTCAAATGCTTTTTCTGCATCTAGCGAGATTATGATGTGGTTTTTTTCTTTCATCTTGTTTATGTGGTGAATTACATTGATAGACTTTCATATATTGAACCATCCCTGCATTCCAGGGATGAAGCCTACTTGATCATGGTGTATGATACTTTTGATGTGTTCTTGAATTTGGTTTGCTAGTATTTTATTAAGTATTTTTGCATCTATGTTCATGAGGGAGATTGGTCTGAAGTTCTCTTTCTTTGTTGGGTCTTTGTGTGGTTTAGGAATCAGAATGACAGTGGCCTCATAGAATGAGTATGGCAGTGTTCTTTCTGTTTCTATGTGGTGGAAGAGTTTGAAAAGTAATGGTGTTAGTTCCTCTTTGAAGGTCCGGTAGAATTCCATGCTAAAGCCATCTGCTTCTGGGCTTTTTTTGGTTGGGAGATTATTAATGACTGTTTCTATTTCCTTGGGTGTTATTGGGCTGTTTAAGCTGTTAATCTGATTTTGATTTAGTTTTGGTAGGTGGAATTTATCGAGGAAATTGTCCATTTTGCTTAGGTTTTCAAATTTAGTGGAGTATAGATTTTTAAAGTAATGCTCGAATATTTTCTGGATCTCCTCAATGTATGTTGTTATTTCTCCCTTTTCATTTCTAATTTTGTTGATTTGGGTTCTTTCCCTTTGCCTTTTAGTTAATTTGGCTAAGGGTCTGTCTATTTTGTTGATTTTCTCAAAGAACCAACTCTTGGTTTCATTGATTCTTTGTATAGTTCTTTTTTTATTCTAAGTTGTTGATTTCAGCCCTAAGTTTGATGATTTCCTGCCTTCTGCTCTTCTTGGGAGTGTTTGTTTCTTTTTTTTTCCAATTCACCCAGCTTAGCTGTTAGTTCACTAATATGAGCTGTCACAATTTTCTTTTTGAAAGCACTTAGTGCTATGAACTTTCCTCGTAGCACAGCTTTCAATGTATCCCATAGGTTTGGGTATGTTGTGTCTTCATTGTCGTTGGATTTTAAGAAGTCTTTGATTTCCTTCTTTATTTTTTCCCTGACCCAGTGGTCATCCAGTAAGGAGCTGTTCAATTTCCATGTGTGTGTAGGCTTTCTGTTGATTCTTTTGCTGTTGAAGACCAGCTTTATTCCGTGGTGGTCTGATCAGATACAAGATGTTATTTCAATTTTCTTGTATTTATTGAGACTATCCTTGTGACCAACTATGTGGTCGATTTTGGAGAAGGTTCCGTGGGGTGCTGAGAAAAAGGTGTATTCCTTTGTGTTTGAGTGAAACATACTGTAGATATCTGTTAGGTCCATTTGTTTCATGATCTCTGTTAGACTCAATATTTCTCTGTTTGTCTTCTGTCTTGATGATCTGTCCATTGTTGTGAGTGGGGTGTTGAAGTCTCCCACTACTAATATGTTATGATCGACGTGCGCTTTAAGTTTTAGAAGTGTTTCTTTTACAAAAGTAGGTTCTTTTGTATTTGGGGCATAGATGCTCAGTATTGAGATTTCCTCTTGATGAATATTCCCTTTAATGAGTATATAGTGCCCTTCTTTGTCTTTCTTCATTAACTTCAGTTGGAAGTCTGTTTTGTTTGATATTAGGATGGCTACTCCAGCTAACTTCCTGGGTCCATTTGCTTGGAAAACCTTTTCCCAGCCCTTTACTATGAGGCAGTGTCTATCTTTCATAGTTAGATGTGTCTCCTGTATACAGCATAAGGAAGGGTCTTGCTTGTGGATCCACTCTGTAAACCTATGCCTTTTTATTGGGGAGTTGAGTGCATTGATGTTGATGGATATTAGTGACCTGGGGTTGTTATTTCCCATTAGTTTGGTATAGGTGGTGGTCCTGTGCCTCTTTTGGTTTAGTTGCTGAGGGGTTTTCTATTCCCTTTGTTTTCTTGGGTGGAGTTTTCTTCTCTGGGTTGGGATTTTCCTTCTAGGATTTTCTGTAGGGCTGGGTTTGTGGGTAGATATTTTTTAAATTTGATTTTGTCATGGAATATCTTGTTTTCTCCATCTATGTTGATAGAAAGTTTTGCTGGGTAAAGTAGTCTGGCTGGGCACCTATGATCTCTCAGGACTTGTAGTATATCTGACCAGGCCCTTCTAGCTTTTAAAGTTTCTGAGGAGAAGTCAGGTGTAATTCTGATGGGTCTGCCATTGTATGTGACTTGACCTTTTTCTCTTACAGCTTTTAATATTCTTTCTTTGTTCTGTACATTTGGTGTTTCAATTATTATGTGGTGAGAGGAGTTTCTTTTCTGATCTAATCTGTTTGGTGTTCTGTAAGCCTCTTGGATTTTTATTGGCATCTCTTTTTTCAAGTTTGGGAAGTTTTCCTCTATGATTTTGTTGAAGATATTTCCTGGACCTTGGAGTCAGGAGTCCTCTCTTTCCTCTATACCTATAATTCTTAGGTTCTGTCTTTTCATTGAGTCCTTGATTTCTTGGATGTTGTGGGTGAGAGATTTTTTAGCCTTCTCATTTTCTTTGGATGTTGTACTGATTTCTTCCACTGAATCTTCCGTGCCTGAGATCCTGTCTTCCATCTCTTGCATCCTATTGTTGATACTCACATCCGTAGTTCCTGTTCTCTTCCCTTGGTTCTCCACTTCCTCTTTTAACTCTGACTGTGTTTTCTTTATTGTTTCTATTTCTATTTTCATGTCTTGTATGATTTTTTTCGTTTTGTACATTTTCTTCTCCAGCTTGCTTGTTTTTCTTTGAAAATCTTTCATTGCTTTATCCTTTTCCTGTTCAAGCTCTGTCACCTCGGCTTTGAGCTCTTTAATGGTGCTGTTCCTTGTTTTGACTTGTAGAATTGTGGCTTCTTTGAATTCCTTCATAGATTTAAGTTCTTCTTGCAGGGACTGTATCACTTTCCATAATGCAGAATTGTCAATGTTTTCATGTGTTTCTGTTGGTGTGAGGTCATCCGAATTGGATGAGCTAGGATAATTTTGCTTTGTTGGAGTCATAGTTCCTTGATTTCTATTTTTTTTTTTTTTACCCTTGGCCATTGGATGCGTTTAGCTGTCTGTTTTCTGTGCTTGGAACCACAGTGGATGATTTGGTGCAGGGGACGAGTTGCTTGGCTATCTGTCGTTCCTTACAGGGGGATTTCAAGGTCACTGTGGTTTTAATCATCTGAGGCACTGTGAGCTGGTGCAGCCTAATCCCAGGTTGTGAGTAATGGACCGGAATTGTTTCACTGCTCCCAATTCAGACTTCTCTATGTTGCACTCTGAGTTATCAGCCTGTAATGGTTCTGATGGTATGGACCTGTTTGCCCAGGCACAGATTCTGTGGGCTTTGTTTGTCATCACAGAGGCTGACAGGGTCTGGCTCCACACCTAATATGTCTGGATTTTCCAGAATACAGCTATGGTCCCGATTTCTGGTTTCTCACTAGGCTTCCCGCCACAGGGCTGGCCTCTGTGCCTGATTCCCTCCCTGTCTGCGCAGCTGCGGGTCCCCCTCCCTGGCTGCTAGGCCGTGGGGGCACCAAGCCCCGGATCCTCTGGCCGCCTGAGTGGTCCTCTCGCCCCAGCAGCTCAGCCGTGGGTGCTCGGATCCCTGGCCCTGCCCACGCCTGGCTCTCTCCCCAGTTGACCTGCCGTGGGTTCACGTGGATTTGGCCCTGCCAGCCGGGCTCCCTCCCCAGCTGCGCTGCCGTCAGTGCGTGGGATTCGGCCCCTCCCGCCCTCCTTTGTGTTCCCGGTTTCCCGCGCTCTCTCGGAACCTCCCGCCCTCCGCTTCATGAGCGGCTGCGGACCACCCACTGAGCCCCTGTTTGTTCCTTGCTAAGCCTTCCACTCTCTCGCAAAGTTTTTTAAGTGGGTATAAGTTCTACCTGAGGTGTGGGGAGCCCAATAGGCCAGCGATCTATCGCCAAGTGGCCTTTGATTCTGCCTGCTGTGAGTTGGGGTCGATCTTACCAGGCGCCTCTCCAAATGGGAGTTCCCGAATCCCGGGTTTAGTGGCTTCCATGTCTGCGAGAGATGGGGGAAGAGCCTTACCCTGGGACTTTTAACAGTCCCTTGGGAGCTGTGAGTGTTCCCGGGGGGGGGGGGTCTAGCCCCTCCGGTTTTTGCACAGTGCCCAATAACTCTGTGTTTTTTATGGCTCTTTTTTCCCCACGTTCAAAATGCGTCAGTGTAGGTCGCCGCCATCTTGGCCCCCCCCCCCCAGAATTCTTTACAGACATCAAAAGAACAATTCTCAGCTTCATATGGAATAACAAAAAACTCAGAATAGCTGAAATAATCCTGTACAATAAAAGTGCATCCAAAGGTATCACCGTCCCAGATTTCAAATGTACTACAGAGCAATATAAATAAAAACATCATGGTACTGACGTAGAAACAGACCAGTTAGTTAATGGAATTGAAGTGAAGACCTAGAAATAGACCCACATACCTACGGCCACTTAATTTTTGACAAAGAAGCCAAAACCATACAATGGAAAAAGGACAACATCTTCAACAAATGGTGCTGGTCTAACTGAATGTCAACATGTAGAAGGATGCAAATAGACCCACATTTATCAGCCTGAACAAAACTTAAGTCCAAGTGGATCAAAGATCTCAACATAAAACCAGACATACTAAATCTCATAGAAGAGAAAGTGGGGGGAAAGCCTGGCTCTCATTGGCACAGGTGGCAACTTTCTAAACAGAATACCAATAGCTCAGGTTTTAAGAACAAAAATTAATAAATGGGACCTTATGAAACTGAAAAGCTACTGTAAGGCAAAGGACACTGTCATTAGAACAAAACAGATTAGGAAAAGATTTTCACCAACCCCATTTCCGACGAGGGCTAGTATCCAAAGAACTAATATATAAAGAACTCAAGAAATTAAACACCAAAAAAAAAGAAAATCTTAATTTAAGATAACATCTTTGAATGCCATATTCTGCAGATCTCTTGGGGTTTTTGAAGATGCCCTATCCATCTCTTGTATTTAGATAAGCAAATGTTGCTTGTCTCTTAACAACTTGATTACTGAGTAGTTTAGAGAATATCTGTGGTAGACTGTCATAGTAGCTAACAAAGTGACATGTTTGCATGACTAGGAGTTTGTTTTACTTAACTATCCTAAACAGTTTTAGACGGTTGGTATCAAGAGGCCAGAGCTTCACAATTTATTTTTAAGTATCTCTAGGTATGATACCATTAGGAAGCGTTACCTTTAATTTTGTATCAATATACAAAGATCTATTCAATTGTGGTTAAATATACTCTTAATTATGTATCAATATACAAAGATCAATGCCTATGTAGCCCAATACAATCTTAATATTACATACATAGACAAGGGTCAATACCATTGTGGCCAATCAGCTCCTGACAGCACCCCCTATTCTACTCCAAGTAGAAGATAAGCATCGAAGAATCTCCAGTGTGAGATGGTTGAATTAGTGGCAAGCCTATCTCTTGGCATGAAAAAACTTCTTGCTCAAACTGCAGACAGACTGCTGTCCAAAAAGGACAAAACTTGGTAGCAGGGAAGTCGACAGCCTAGCTCTGCCAAGACATAGTAGATAAGTCCTTCATAATCCCTGCTCTACAACAAATGTCTGTCAGAGAAACAGGACCAAAAGGCTGAAGACTGATGCAGGAATATATGGAGAGAAAATGGGAACTGTCCAGGCAGTCACTGGTATGCCATTTCTTAGTTTTGGAAGTTGCAGACCCTGCATTTCCTTTATAAGCAGATATATTTATCCCTCTCAGTTCTCTGAGGTGGTTGAAGAATAGACAGCTAGAGTCTCATAGTTAAATTTTGAGTTGTTTAGGAATCAAGAGGGTGTTATAGATCTAAGAAGATACTTTTAAAATTGTGTTGCAAGTTAGTATGAATGTTGAGTCAGATATAGACCTTTAAACTCATGGAGATGGTTAGATAGTAGAATGTTAAAGTCAGGGGCCAAATATGTATAAATTGGACATTGGGAAGTTATACTGGGCCATTTAACTCTCATAAATGTGGCATATTTATATCTGTTGTTTTGTATAGTATTTATTGTTATAAGAGAAGGTACCATCTGTTGGACTGAAAGGGGAAGCTGCTGGGGGGAAGAGGGTGGAAGGGCGGGATAGGAAGGGGGAATAGGGAAGAGTTTGTGACTGAGATGTAACTTGAAGAAAAAAAAATAAAGTATTTTAAAAAAACGAAATTAAACACCAACAAAATGGGGTACAGAGCTAAACCAAAAATTCACGAAAGAGGAATCCCTAAAAGTCAAGAGGCACTTGAAGAAATGCTCAACATCCTTAGCCATCAAGGAAATGTAACTCGAAACGACTCTGAGATTCCATCTCACACCTGTCAGAATTGCTAAGATCAAAAACTCAAGTCACAACACATACTGGTGAGGATGACTCCTCCAGTGCTGGTGGGAATGCAAACTTGTACAACTTCTGTGGAAATCAATCTGGTGATACCTTTGATAATTAGGAATAGTTCTACCTCACGACCCAGACATACCACTCCTGGGCATATATCCAAAAAATTTTCCGCCAAACCACAAGGACGTCTGCTCGACTATGTTCATAGCAGCTTTACTCATAATAGCCAGAATCTGGAAACAACCAGATGTCCTTCAACTGAAGAATGGATTTAAAACTGTGGTACCTTTACACAATGGAATACTACTCAGCTATTAGAACCAAGGAAATCATGAAAAATGCAACCAAATGGATGGAACTAGAAAAACTCATCCTGTGTGAACTAACCCAGACCCAGAAAGATATGCATGGTATGTATGTACTCACTAAGAAATTAATTATATAGAAATTAACCATATAGCACAGGACAAACATCCTACAACCCACAGACCCAAACAGATAGGAATCTAGCATAACTATCCTATGAAAAACTCTACCCAGAAGTGAGTCACGGACCATATCACCTGTTAGTGGAACACATTACCCTAGCTGAGCTGCCATTCTAGGCCCCAGTAGAAGAGAAAGCTCTTAACACTCATGTGACTGATGAACTTAACACTCATGTGACTGATGAACTGAGGAGGGTTGATAAGTGGAGGCTCCCCTCATCTGAGGAGAAGGAGAGGATGGAGATGGGGAAGAGAGAGGAAAGGTAGAATCTGGAGAGAAGAAGGGAGGGGACTTTGATTGAGATGTAACTTGAAAAATAAATTAATTTAAAAAAAGTTTTTTAAAAAAGTCTCTTTAGCTTCCACATTGAAGGCTGGCACAAGACTAAGACCTAGAAACAAACACAGAATGTGTGTTTAAAATTTCAGTGTGTGTGTGTGTGTGTGTGTGTGTGTGTGTGTGTGTGTGTGTCTGTACATGTGCATGTGCGCATGCACGTAGGCACACACACATGCGTACACATACATGTTCTTATATTTGTGCATATTTAGATGTTGACATTTTTAATTCATCTAGATCATCCTTCCTAGATATGCTCAGCAAACCTAATGAGCAAACTCATCGTGTCAAATACCATGTTCACAGACAGAACTGTTTTTATACTGTTCTTTATTTACAGTTCAACTCTTTTCACCAAGAATTGCAATATGCAATTTTTAAAACTCCTACAATGTTGTAAACTACATATAGAAATAGAGTATTAATACCATAGACCAAAAAAGAGAATATGAATGTGCTAATCATAAGGTAAGTCTCAGCAGCCAGGAGAAAGAAATGGAAACATGTTCAGCATCAAGGTTCTCAGTAAAAGCTAGGAGAAAGCATAGGGGTCCCCCAGGAGAAATAACACATTTTGATAAACAAGTTAAATAGTTGTTTTCTCCAGACAAAACCATGTGGAGCCAGTCTCATTACTTACAATTCTATATGGATTCATCCTGCTTTCATGGAATCCCGATAGGTTTATCTAGCAATTGATTGCTGTGTGGAACTATGAGAAATAACTCAAGTTGAACTATGTAAGAGTCTTTTTTATTTTTTTAGCTTCTCCAACCTGATTATCTTTAATCCACTTTCAGTGGTATTGTATATATTCATAATATCAACATTTTTCAGAACTTTTTCATCATTTCAACCAGAAATCATTCTCATTAGAGAATATGTGCCCATTCTCATTCTTTCTATGTCTAATAAACTACAACCTCTTTTCAGGTCCTACAGTTTTTTGATTATGTATATCACATAAAAGTAAATCAAATAATATGTGTTTGTTTATTCTTATTAATTATACAGGATAATGAGCCACTGTGATTTTTCATGTATGTATATACCACTTTGAGCATATCTGCCTCCATTTTTCTCTGCCTCCTCCCTTCACTTGATTCCTTTAATCTTCTCAAATAATGTTTATCATTTGGCATTAGCTTATTTCACCTGACATAATGATATAAGAGTATTGTGTGAATTTTTCTGGGAATTTATTTCTATTCATCCCAGGTGGTGAGTATAGTATCAGACCAAAGAAACATATTCTTCATCTAAGTCCATATTGGCACACTAAGTTTACTGGAATTACTTACGGGAACATAGAAAATGGTTTACTTACAGGAGATTGGCGATTTGGGTAGCTGAGTCGCTGAGCCTCCCTGCTCCATCTAAAATAAAAACAACTATGTAGCACAGGGTCAGTCTTTCATGTCATAGCATATAAACAGAATTTTAAAGTCAGCATAATGTCCCATTCCATATATATTATACATTCATACATGTATATATATGTACACATACCTGAATATGCACACATATAGATGCACACACAAACACTGACTTTTGAATTATTCTCTAAATTCTGTTTTATATAATGGTAACACTAAATAACTACACATAGATTTGTATATATATATATATATATACACATATGCATACACTTAAACATGTAAATACACAGACACACAGACACAAAGATGGACTTTTAAATTATTCTTTATTTTATATAGTATTGACACTTAATATTTAACATCTACTCCATATATTTAATCTAAAATACTTAACAAAGTAGTATATTGTGGACATATGCAAAACATTCAGTTATGTATTACCACATTTTTAGGAAAGTCTCTTGTATTTTTCTTTTTACTTCACATGCCTTCATTTGATATTCAAATTAAAACTGAAAGTAATCAAAAATATGATTTAAAAATCTTGTGTTGTTACCATCTTAATTCTGATATTATACCTTCCTAATAAACTTTAGTTTTAATGATCAGCTTTAATTCAGTTTAATTCAGTGATATTTCTAAATTGGGTAATTAATATCTGACATTATTCCTAGTACCTGACACCTGCTTGAATGTCCTTTACCATGAGGAAAGTTCTCCATTGAGCCAACATAAACAAAATCTGGAAGCTACAGAAAATAACTGCCTGCAAGAAATTTTGCTCAGAAAAGCCCAGCAAATACTTGTAATACTTTTCTGCCTTATTTCATGAATTCTCACACACCACACTCTTAAAAGTTTTCCTCTCTCCTTACCTTACTTACCTTAAAGGCCAACCCAATGGTCTCAGACACAATGAACACCATGAAAAGAGCCTGCCATTCTGGTCACCAGTCTGAGATTCAGTTGCTAACTGCATAGTTCCAATGCAATACATGTTTTCAGGAAACTTTGGTAATAGGGGCTGGAGCATAGCACAGTGGAAAAGCACTTGTCTGGCTTGTATAAGGCTATGGGTTCTAGCCCCAGCACCACAAAAGAAAGAAAGAAAGAAAGAAAGAAAGAAAGAAAGAAAGAAAGAAA
>CAJQZJ010032944.1:891761-926883 GCA_907164525.1 Lophiomys imhausi | reverse complement strand
AAAGAAAGAAAGAAAGAAAGAAAGAAAGAAAGAAAGAAAGAAAGAAAGAAAGAGAAAATGTTATATGGAAGCCCCATAATGTTGTATTTTCTTTAAAAAATTAATAGTAAAGGAAATTAAATGGCAACCTACCATGGAAGGCTATCATCACACGCATCTGTGAGTTTTATATCCAGAAAAGATACTCTATCACCAGGGAAAGTTTAACGCCCTCAAGACTGGCTCAGTTGTGCACCTGCTTTACTATACTTCTAACATATGCATAATGATACACATGATAAAATATGTTATCTGACTATTGACCATTTTCAATTTCCCTTCATTGAGAATTCATGACACCTTTTACTCTACATGGATACAGAACCTCCTTTCTACATGTGTCTTCTTTTCTCATCATTCTTCTCTTCAATCTCTTGTTTGCTTCATGTCTTGGGCAGTCTCCACTGAGGTGAAATGTTTTCAAGACAGGCAACTGACAAGTGCATAGGGTCTTCCTATTGACAAATGTGCCTTACTACCATTCTCTATTGCAGAGCTCCACACCTAGTGCATCTTTCTCGGGATCACTGTTCCTGTGCTGCAGGGTGTCTAATTCACCTCTCAGGATCCAGGACACATTATACGATTTTACATATTCTTGACTTTTTTAGAATGCTGCCTCAAAATTGAAGCAAACAAAAATGGGCAATGTCATTCAAAAGCTTTGAATTCGAGTTGCTCTCTTTTAAAGATTTCAGCCATACTTCCATTATTGAAAGGCAGAAAGAAGGGGATCCAAGATGGCGGCGGCCTGCGAGGACGTATTTTGATTTCGAGGTTAACAGTCACAGGGCGGCGAGTGTTATAGGACGCTGTACAAACGGCTTGACCCCTATGGATCTCAGCCAACTACCCATGGACCACTGGGGATCCCTGGGCAGGACGCTCCCTCCCAATCTTGGACACACAAGGAAGCCGCTGAATCCGGGAATCTGGATCCCCCCTCCCCCACCAGGAGAGACACGCTGGGTAAGTTCCAATCTAATACCCAGCGGGCAGATTCAGACCCCACACAGAGATAATCTCCACCCTGCTGGCTACCCCCAGGTCTCTCACAGATCACCCAGCTATCTGGCGAAAGGTTGCGACCCTCGGCTGCAAAATGCCTTGAGGCTGCAGATTGCAACCCACTGCGGTGACATCACTGGCCAGTTTGTAGGCCTTGAGAGCAGCAAGGATATTGGGGGTGAAGGCAGATTTACCCACCACAGAAGCCAACCCCGGGCAAACTGCAAGGTATTAGAAACTGTTGTATATCGGACTTGTTTACCAATACTGGCCCTTTTGGCGGGGAACCAGAGCTTACTTGTACACAGCTCCACCCCCTGGATTAGCTAGGTCTCCACCTAGGAGGCCGGGCTGAATGACTCACCTTATAGGGGTAGAGTAAGGCAACTCAACTCCTACACCAAAGTGCACCCTTTGGACCCAAGTCCAGAAGACAGCTAAAAAATTCCACATGGCCAGAGGCCCCAGACAAAAACAAACAAACAAAAAGAGCAGAATGACTCCAACAAAAGAAAGCAACATTATTTCATCCAGCCCGAACCACCTCACTACAGCTGAAACACATGAAAACGATGACAATTCTACATTATGGAAAGAAGTGATAGAGTCCCTTCAAGAAGAACTTAAATCTATGAAGGAATTCAAAGAAGCCACAATTGCACATACGAAAGTAATGGAAAACACCATTAGAGAACTTCAGAACAAGGTGAGTCAACTTGAACAAGAAAAAGAGAGGGCAATGGAAAACTTCTAGGCAAAGACAAGCAAACTGGAGCAGGAAATGTACAAAACAAATAACATCACTCAAGAAATGAAAATGGAAATGGAAACAATAAAGAAAACACAGTCAGAGTTAAAAATGGAAATGGAGAATCAAGGGAAGAGAACAGGAACTATGGATTTCAGTACCAAAAACAGGATTCAAGAGATGGAAGACAGGATCTCAGGCATGGAAGATTCGATGGAAGAAATCAATACAACATCCAAAGAAAAGGAGAAAGCTAAAAAAATCTCTCACCCACAACATCCAAGAAATCAAGGACTCAATAAAAAGATGGAACCTAAGAATTATAGGCATAGAGGAAAGAGAAGACTCCCGACTCCATGGTCCAGGAAATATCTTCAACAAAATCATAGAAGAAAACTTCCCGAACCTAAAGAAAGAGATGCCAGTAAAAATCCAAGAGGCTTACAGAACACCAAACAGATTAGATCAGAAAAGAAACTCCTCTCGCCACATAATAATAGAAACTCCAAATGTAGAGAACAAGAAAGAATATTAAAAGCTATAAGAGAAAAAGGCCAAGTCACATACAATGGCAGACCCATCAGAATTACACCTGATTTCTCCTCAGAAACTTTAAAAGCTAGAAGGGCCTGGACAGATGTCCTACAAGCCCTGAGAGAACATAGGTGCCCAGCCAGACTACTATACCCAGCAAAACTCTCTATCAACATAGAAGGAGAAAACAAGATATTCCATGACAAAATCAAATGTAAACAATATCTCCTCACAAACCCAGCCCTACAAAAGATCCTAGAAGGAAAATTCCAACCCAGAGAAGATAACTACACCCAAGTAAACAGAGGAAATAGAAACCTCCACAGCAACTAAACAAAAAGAAACACAAGACGACCAGCTATACCAAAATAATGGGAAATAACAACCCCTGGTCACTAATATCCATCAACATCAATGGACTCAACTCACCAATAAAAAGACACAGACTTAGAGACTGGATCCATAAACAAGACCCATCTTTTTGCTGTATACAAGAAACACATCTCACTATTGAAGATAAACACTATCTCAGAGTAAAGGGCTGGGAAAAGGTTTTCCAAGCAAATGGACCCAGGAAACAAGCTGGAGTAGCCAGCCTAATATCAAACAAAATAGACTTCCAATTGAAGTTAATAAAAAAAGACAGAGAAGGGCATTACATACTCGTTAAAGGAAATATCCACCAAGAGGACATCTCAATATTGAACATCTATGCCCCAAATAAAAAGGCACCTACATTTATAAAAGAAATGCTTCTAAAACTTAAATCGCACATCGATCCAAACACTTTAGTAGTGGGAGACTTCAACACCCCACTCATAACTATGGACGGGTCATCAAGACAGAAGCCAAACAGAGAAATAATGAGTCTAACAAAAATCATGAACCAAATGGACCTAACAGATATCTACAGAACATTTCACCCAAACACAAAAGAATACACCTTCTCAGCACCTCATGAAACCTTCTCCAAAATCGACCATATAGTTGGACACAAAGATAGCCTCAACAGATACAAGAAAATTGAAATAACCCCTTGTATCTTATCAGACCACCATGGAATAAAGCTGGACTTCAATAGCAAAAGAATCAACAAAAAGTCTACACACACATGGAAATTGAACAACTCTTTACTAGAGGACCACTGAGTCAGGGAAAAAATAAAGAAGGAAATCAAAGACTTTTAAAAATCCAATGAAAATGAAGACACAACATACCCAAACCTATGGGATACAATGAAAGCTGTGCTACGAGGAAAGTTGATAGCACTAAGTGCCTTCAAAAAGAAAATTGTGACAGCTCATAATAGCGAATTAACAGCTAAACTGGGTGAATTGGGAAAAAAAAGAAGCAAACACTCCCAAGAGGAGCAGAAGGCAGGAGATCATCAAAGTAAGGGCTAAAATCAACAACTTAGAAACAAAAAGAACTATACAAAGAATCAATGAAACCAAGAGTTGGTTCTTTGAGAAAATCAACAAAATAGACAGACCCTTAGCCAAATTAACTAAAAGACAGAGGGAGAAAACCCAAATCAACAAAATCAGAAATGAAAAGGGAGAAATAACAACAGACATTGAGGAGATCCAGAAAATATTCGAGCATTACTTTAAAAATCTATACTCCACTAAATTTGAAAACCTAAGCAAAATGGACAATTTCCTCGATAAATTCCACCTACCAAAACTAAATCAAAATCAGATTAACAGCTTAAACAGCCCAATAACACCCAAGGAAATAGAAACAGTCATTAATAATCTCCCAACCAAAAAAAGCCCAGAAGCAGATGGCTTTAGCATGGAATTCTACCGGACCTTCAAAGAGGAACTAACACCATTACTTTTCAAACTCTTCCACCACATAGAAACAGAAAGAACACTGCCATACTCATTCTATGAGGCCACTGTCATTCTGATTCCTAAACCACACAAAGACCCAACAAAGAAAGAGAACTTCAGACCAATCTCCCTCATGAACATAGATGCAAAAATACTTAATAAAATACTAGCAAACCAAATTCAAGAACACATCAAAAGTATCATACACCATGATCAAGTAGGCTTCATCCCTGGAATGCAGGGATGGTTCAATATATGAAAGTCTATCAATGTAATTCACCACATAAACAAGATGAAAGAAAAAACCACATCATAATCTCGCTAGATGCAGAAAAAGCATTTGACAAAAATCCAACACCCCTTCATGCTAAAAGTTCTGGAGAGAACGGGCATACAAGGACCATACCTAGAAATAATAAAGGCAATATACAGCAGGCCAGTGGCCAACATCAAATTAAATGGAGAGAAACTTGAAGCATTTCCTCTAAACTCAGGGACAAGACAAGGATGTCCACTTTCACCATATCTCTTCAATATAGTACTTGAAGTTCTTGCTAGAGCAATAAGACAACTAAAGGAGATCAAGGGGATAAACATTGGAAACGAAGAAGTCAAATTATCCCTATTTGCAGATGATATGATAGTATACATAAGGAAACCCAAAAATTCCACCAGAGAACTCTTAGAGCTGATAAACACCTTCAGGAAAGTGACTGGATACAAAATTAATTCAAAAAAATCAGAAGCCCTTCTTTATACAACAAACAAATGGGCTGAGAAAGAAATAAGGGAAACAACCCCCTTCACAATAGCCACAAACAACATAAAATACCTGGGGGTAACTCTAACCAAGCAAGTAAAGGACCTGTACAACAAGAACTTCAAGCCCTTGAAGAAAGAAATGGAAGAGGCCTTTAGAAAATGTAAGGATCTCCCATGCTCATGGATAGGTAAGATCAGCATAATAAAAATGGCCATCCTACCAAAAGCAATATATAGATTCAATGCAATTCCTATCAAAATCCCAACACAATTTTTTATAGACTTGGAAAGAGCTAGTCTCAATTTCATATGGAACAACAAAAAGCCCAGAATAGCGAAATCAATCCTGTACAATAAAAAAACATCTGGAGGTATTACCATCCCATATTTCAAGCTGTACTACAGAGCAATAGTTGTAAAAACAGCATGGTATTGGTATAGAAACAGACCAGTAGATCAATGGAATCAAATTGAAGACCCAGAAATAGACCCACACACTTATGGCCACCTAATTTTTTGCAAAGAAGCCAAAACGGCACAATGGAAGAAGGACAGCATCTTCAACAAATGATGCTGGTCCAACTGGATGTCCATTTGTAAAAGAATGAAATTAGACCCATATTTATCACCTTGCACAAAACTAAAGTCCAAGTGGATCAAAGACCTTAACATAAGGCCAGTCACATTAAATCTACTAGAAGAAAAAGTGGGAAAAACCCTCGAACTCATTGGCACTGGTGACAACTTCCTGAACAGAACACCAACAGCTCAAGACCTGATATCAACAATCAATAAATGGGACCTCATGAAACTGAAAGCTTCTGTAAGGCAAAAGACACTGTCATTCGAACAAAATGACAACCAACAGACTGGGAGAAAATCTTCACCAACCCCACATCTGACAGAGGGCTAATATCCAAAATCTACAAAGAACTCAAGAAATTAAATGCCAAGAAACCAAATAATCCAATCAAAAAATGGGGGATAGAGCTAAATAGAGAATTCACAAAGGAGGAATCCCTAATGGCTGAGAGACACTTGAAAAAAGGCTCAACATCCTTAATCATCAGAGAAATGCAACTCAACACGACTCTGAGATTCCATCTCACACCTGTTAGAATGGCTAAGATCAAAAACTCAAATGACAGCACATGCTGGCGAGGGTGTGGAGAAAGGGGAACCCTCCTCCGTTGCTGGTGGGAGTGCAGTCTTGTGCTACCACTATGGAGGTCAGTATGGCGATATCTTAGAAAACTTGGAATAGCTTTGCCTCAGGACCCAGCCATACCACTTCTGGGTATACACCCAAATGCCTCTTCACGGAATCATAAGGAAGTTTCCTCATCTATGTTTATAGCAGCCTTATTTGTAATAGCTAGAAACTGGAAACAACCCAGATGTCCCTCAACCAAAGAATGGGTTAAAAAACTGTGGTACATCTACACAATGGAATACTATTCAGCTATCAGGAACAATGAAATTATGCAATTTGCAGCCAAATGGTTGGAACTAGAAAAGCTCATCCTGAGTGAGCTAACCCAGACTCAGAAGGATGCATATGGCATCTATTCACTTATAGTAGGATTTTAGCTATACAGTAGAGGATATTAATACTACAACTAACACACCAAAGGGAACTTGGACATAGACTTTTTTATTTTTTAATTTTTTTCTATTTTTTATTCATTTTTATCTGTTTGTCTGCTTACTGTTTGTTTGTTTTTTAGTTCTCTCTCCCGGGGAATGAGACACTTTTCACTGGTGGTACTGCTTCGTAGATCCCCAATGAATGAGGAGGCTCTTGGCCCTCATATGACCTCACAACTGAGATGAGGGACTATTATATAAGGACACCCAACCCCAGAGAAATGGGATGGAAGGGTTAGGAGGTAAAGAAAAAAAATAAAATGTGATGTTTCGGCCTTTTACTACTGATTGTCATAAACTGTTTAGGATAATTAAGAAATGCAAACTAATAGTTATGCAAGCCAGTCATTTTGTTAGGTACTATGACAGCCTATTATAGTTTTTTTCTAAGCTAATCAGAAATAAAGCTGCTAAGAGACAAGCAACATCTGCTTATCCTAATATAAGAGATAGATAGGGCCTCTTCAAAAAACTCAAGAGATCTGGAGAATATGGCATTCAAAGATGTTTTCGTAACTTTAGATTTTTTTATATGGAGACATATCAACTCCTGACAGCACCCCCTATTCTACTCCAAGTAGAAGATGATCATCGAAGAATCTCCAGTGGGAGATGATTGAATTAGTCACAAGCCTATCTCTTGGTAGGAAAAGCCCCTTGCTCCAACTGTAGACAGAATGCTGTCCAAAAAGGACAAAACCTGGAATCAGGTAAGTCAACAGCCTTGCTCTGCCAAGACAGGGTAGGCAAGTCCTTCTTAACCCCTGCTCTACAATCAATGTCTATCAGAGAAACGGGGCCAAATGACTGAAGATCGATGCTGTAATGTATGGAGAGAAAATGGGAACTGTCCAGGCAGCCACTGGTATGTCATTTCTTAGTTTTGGAAACTGCAGGCCTTGTACCTCCTATAAAAGCAGATATATTTATCCCTCCCAGGTCTCTGAGGTGGTTGAAGAACAGATAGCTAGAGTCTCATAATTAAATTTTGAGTTGTTTAGGAGTCAAGAGAGTGTTATAGATCCTAGAAGATACTTTTAAAATTGTGTTGCAAGTTAGTATGAATGTTGAGTTAGATATATAACTTTAAACTCATGGAGATGGTTAGATAGTAGAATGTTAAAGTCAGGTGCCAAATACATATGGACTGGACATTGGGAATGTGTGCTAAGCCATATAACCTGCAAAACTGTGGCCTAATTACCTCTGTTGTTTTGTATTGTATCTATTATCATAAGAGAAAGAGCCATTTGTTGGACTGAAAGGGGAAACTGTAGGGGGAAATAAGATATACATTAAACTTAAAAAAAAGGGAAGAGGATGGGGGTTTGAGGGTGGGAGGGTGGGACTGGAGGGGGGAATAGGGAGGGAACTGCGATTGAGATGTAACTTGAAGAAATAAAAAATAAAGAAAAAAATTTAAAAAAAAAGAAAGGGAGAAAGAACTCAACAAGTAACTTATGGGTGTGTGTGTGTGTGTGTGTGTGTGTGTGTGTGTGTATGAGAGAGAGAGAGAGAGGGAGAGAGAGAGAGAGAGAGAAAGACCAAATGGCGTAAGAATACACCAAGCTATTAAACATCATACAATATACTGGGCATTATGACACATGCTTTTAATTTCAGCACCTGACAGGCAGAAGCAAGTGCATGTCTGTAAGTTCCAGGCTAGCCTGTTCTACATAGGGAGTTCCAGGCCAGTCAGGCTAGATAGTGCGACCTTGACTCAATAAATGTATAAGTAAAAATAAATAAATTAGTAAATTATACAACTTGAGTTTTGTAGTATCCTGTGTTACTTTCTGATAAAGACTTATGAACAAATTTTAGTCTGTGCGAAAGATAAATTGAAGTCAGATTCAGACCATTATCTGTAGTATTCTAGATTCTCCAGAATTTGTGTGTATGAGACTAGGAGTTATTATAGGAAGTGACTTGTAGGATTATGGAGGGCTAAGATCCCACAACCTGCCATTTTCAGACTGGAATCCAGGGAAGTAATGATGAAATGCAGTCCAAGTTGGAAGGTTCTCCAGATGCTGTGGTTTAAATTCCAGAAGCAACAATATGTAAGGGCAGGAAGAAGTTTATGGCCAAACTCAACCATAGGACATTTCAACAACCCTGTGCCTCGTCTTCCATCCAGGACCTCCCACATGCATACTGGTGAAAGATCTCCTTACCTGGTTACCTGGTCCACCAACACACACCATAATCTCTACCCAAAACACCATAACAGAAGCAATGTTTTAGAATCTCTCTGGGCATCCCATAATCCAATCAAGTAGACATGCAAAATCATTATATTTTATTTAGATAGCACATCTGTACTTTAAGGCATTTTTCTGGTATTCAATCTGTGCAATTTAATCACAGCAGTGGTCCTAATGGAGAAGATTTCCGAATACCTTAATTGAATAGATGATAATTAGAAAATTTTTTCTAAGGTTAGTGTTCTTCCTGACTTCTCTGGTTTTGAAAACAAACTGGCATAAAACTGTAACCATTGGAATGATGTCTCCCATTATAGTATTTTCTGGAGACATTTTAGGAAGAATGGTGAAATCGTCAACCTCTTTTACTGCTAAGGAAATCTATGCATATAAATGTTACAATTATACCCCGGAATAAAGGTAACCTACGTTTATTTTTTATTCTTCATTATTTCAATTAATTGGGATTTTCTTTAAAAGTTTAACAATCTGAATTCCACCAACTCCTAATGAATGATATAGGGAAATACAATTTTCTGTGAATGCTAGGTTGGTTGGAAAATGTCACCCTTTGACCTACTCGTTCTTGCTAATCAAGGGGCTTCTTCAGGGGAACTCATAGGTAAATTAAAACCCATCAACTGCCCCCAATATTTATTTAAATTACAGTTTTGCTAGGTATTACATTTAGTGTACCCAGGCAAAGCCCCATCAACATGGTTGAGAGCATATATAGCCATGTCTGTGGTAATTGAATACTGAACTGTCTCACCTTAAGCTGTTTTGAATTAATGCAAGACATCAGCCACTGGCTTTTGGTGGCTTAATTATCAAAATTGTCACATTATAGTTATCAGCCCAAAAGGTGAGTGCTGGGACAGAATATGAGCATGTGGTACTCCCTGATATAGGTTACTTGAAGGACAGATATGGGTCATTTTAGAAACAGACAATGTGAAGGAATACTGTCCCAATTCTGAAATATTTGGGACTAGCAATAAGATTTATTCAAAGACAACTTTTATACAAAGCCACTGAATATCAAAAATTAAGAAAACAGGCTATTAGAATTTTGGCCCACTGGCCAGAATTTGTACTTCTATTAAAAGGTTTCTAAATGTCAGTATT
This sequence comes from Lophiomys imhausi, assembly GCA_907164525.1. Taxonomy (NCBI): domain Eukaryota; kingdom Metazoa; phylum Chordata; class Mammalia; order Rodentia; family Muridae; genus Lophiomys; species Lophiomys imhausi. The sequence goes on along the minus strand of CAJQZJ010032944.1, from coordinate 916,969 downwards.
CATTCAGGATTTTTTATTTTGCATATCATATTACTAAAATCTTGATGCTTGTTCTAAAGTGTCAGAGTAAAAGGTGCCCCACTCTGTTATTAGCATATTTATAACGCAGGTAGAATATAGCCTTCTGTTATTCTCATACAAAGGGAGTCACACTTACCTGGAAAGTATTCAGTCCCTCAGGGCTGATATAGTTTCCATTATCAGGTGTTTAACTACTCAGTTACTGAGGGGAGGGTGGGAGGGGTGGGTTCTTAGCTACAGAGGCTCCCCTCCCAATGACTACCACCCAGCCCTGAATTCTATTGTTTTCCAGGATGCTATTGTTTTCCTGAAGCATCTGTAAAAATAATGGAACTAATTCTTCTGAGTCACTGCACCCTTATCCCAGCTTCCATTCTAACAGTATTGACTAAAATCTAAGCACTTTGCTTCACTCAACATGGCTCTTAAAGGGCTTTCCCTTTTGAAGGCATACTCTCTGTGGGTGGTCAATACCCTCATGAAATTGTCAGGCTTGAAAGTAAGATGGATTGTTACTGGAACATTAAGTAGGACAGACAGCAGATGAAATTTAAATACAAAGTTGCAGCTGTTCATGGGCTCAAAAACTTAAGTTAGTTTTAGTTCAGCCGATCTGCTAAATTTCGGTAAGAAACAAATAGAACTGAGCTGGCTATTCATTTCCTCATAGGAGGATAATGCCTTAAAGAAATTGAAATCTTGCCACCTTAGGTAAATTAATTTCACCTAAAATAATCCCCTCCCCAATAAACACTTTCTACTGAATTCACTTACAGTCCCTGTAAACCAAATGTCGGACCCTCAATTTGAGTTTTTCCTAATATTGAGTGTCTTCCATCTTTGCAAAAATCCCCTTAACCTTCCTGCCACCTTTCTTACTTCCACTTTATTTTCTTTCTGCTCCTCTTCCTCCCAGTTCTTCGAAATAGAATCTCTGGAATTATTACTTTGCCTCTGCATTTCTTTGTAAATGTCTCAGATTGCTTGCCTGTTTCTTGTCGTCATCGTTGTTATCATCTACCATTATTAATACTGTACTTCCTTTTCAAACCTTGAACCTGAATTTTTTGGGACCTATGCATGTTAAATCCTGTGAGCAAGTTTATGAAGCCAGGTTTAACTGTGTTTCTTGATGAAAAATGACTCCTTTGCCTAACTCCCTCCTATCCTTTGACTGCAGCTCTTCCTAAGTTTAGGGGTTGCCATTGTGAAAGCTTAAGTGCCATGTGCCTTTCTTATAAAAACAACTTGGCATGGTGAATTCTGACTCCCTGAGCTTCCGCACATTTGTGATGCAGTCTTGGGAGCATGAAGCTGTTCTCAGTAGGTGCCACCACTTGATCTTGGACTCTCTGGTCACCAGAACACTAACATGTGTTTCCATTTATTGTATGTCTTCCAATCTTTACATTTGGTTATAGCAGCACCAAATGGACTACGAACCTTTCCAGTGTTGTTAATAGGTTGCCAGTTCTCCCTAAATAACCAGGCCATCATGACTTTTCTCCTAATTTGAGTAGGCTCACTTGGATTTTGAAGAGGCTATGAAGAGATCAAACCCAGAAAACCCAGAGAACGCTATACAAATGATCTACCACTGAACTATATCCCAGGTTACCTTGCATTTTATCCATTCTCATTCTCTCTCTCTCTCCCCTTTCCTCCTTACCTCCCTCCCTCCCTCCCTCCCTAGCCACAAAGAACCAGAACCTGTACTTCATGACATTGCTAGTCTCTTTCCCCTTCTGCCACGCTTCTCTAACTTGGACCCTCATCACCTTAATTTTGGTGATTGACTACCTACTTCCTAGAGTCATTTCTCTATATCATGATAGTTTTATGTCTCTTTGCCATACCTTCCCTTTGTTAAAGATCTACATGAACTTCTTTTTGCACATTAAGACTAATTTAAGATTCTGGGCCAGCACTAAGGTCTGTGTGGATGGAACCCACTTTATCACCTTTCCTTTATTATTCTGCTTAGAGATTTTTGCCTGTTTTTTTTTTTCTCCTCAGGCTCCTGATTATGTTTTAAAAAGAAGCCTCTTTAATAAATGTTTTTAATTAAGATAGAATTACATCACTCTTCCTCTCCCCTTTCCTACCCCCATCCCCTCCCAGGAATCTCTGCCTTCTCCCAATATCAAGTTGGTAGCCTCTTTTTCTTTAATTAACATTTTTACACATACACAAATATAAATACATATATACAATATATGCATAAATGCATACATGTATATATATGTATGTATGCATGCATACACACAACTTGCTGAGTCCAATTTTGTTGGTAGTATGTATATGGTATTATGGCTGTCCACCCTGCACTGAACAACCAATGAAAGGGCTCCTCCCTGTGAGAAGCTAATTTTCCTTCTCCCCGAAGTCATTAGTTGCCTATATTCTTTGTCTAAGGATGGGCCCCTTGATATTTTCCCCTTCTGAATCAACATGTTCATTGTTATCACCACTGTTTTGACCTTGTTTACCCAGTCATGTCTAAGAAAGATTTTTCACACGTGACTTCCTAGTATTCTGGCTCTTACAGTCTTTCTGCCCCCTCTTTCATGGTGTTTTCTGAGTCGTGGATGCAGGATGTATATGTGATGTATATGTACCTGTTGGGGCTGGCTGGGCTCCCCCATGATATGATCTCTGCATGTGTCCTATTGCGATTTCTCAGATGGTTTCCTGTGTTGGTTTCGTGTGATGGCTTCTTTGATGAGAGGTAGTAACTACACTTATCTGTGCGTATAAGCATAAGATTTAGAATATGTTAAGAAACTATCCTGGTCTAGCAATGAATGATATTATTTTACATTTGTACATGTATATATTTAATATGTATACATTAAAGGATATTAAATCACTTTGGCTGGCAATGCTACTCACAAAAACCATGTACTAACATAAACCCAGTACAGGCCAAAAAAAAAAAAATCCTTTAAGAATGGTTGGTCAGGATAGTCCAAGTGACTCCCAAAACAATATAGATTATCAGTATAGCCTTTGGTTGCCTCTCAGGGGTTGCTTCTTGGTTACTTCAGCAATAAGGGTGGGTCCTTATTGCTGGATCTGTCCTTAAAGCCTCTTTCCTGCAGTGCAGCGTCCAGGTTTCAGAAAATACCATGCCCATACAGACTGCCAAGGGAGAGAAGCAATTACCTTATGCAGCTGCAACACCTATGAGCCACAGATGCCAGCCATGGTAAGATAAGCGTAAAAATGTACTAAGTGGCACTCACATGTCGGTGGTAACCAACAGCTGTCTAATTGGACTTAACGTCCACTGAACAGGAGGGAATTCGTGTCTGGTCCTGGAAAACTAGCGAGCTTCCAGGAGCTAGTGAGGCCATGGACCTTTAAAAGAATGTACTGCTGCCACTTTGCTAGGCCAGAATTTTTCCTTAGTACATTTTTACCCCTTAACAGTTCTCTTAGCCAGTTTTGCATCCTGACGTGTCCACATCCACCTTTCATTCTTTCCCTCCTCACTTTTCTCTCTGTACTAACAAACCCACACATCTTTAATACTCAGCCCAACGTTTGCCCTCACACTTAGATGTACCTTAACCAGCACCAGCCCAGGGTGATTTTTCTCCTGTTTTGAATTGATTCTGAATGACACATATACTCTTCAAATGTTACAGACTGCTTCCAAATTGTTTTCTAATTTGCCGAGGATGTATGAATTTCCTCTCAAACAAGATTTAACATTCCTGAAGAGAAGAAACTGTGAATTGTACCATTTTAAATGTGTGAATTCTGCCATTGAATTTAAAAATAACTATTCCTAGTTTCTGGGATGTTTCCCCAATTCAGTTATTTCTGATCCCTATGTGAGTATCAGAGGAACTAGATCTTTAATGGCATAATCAGATCCCATGTCAAATAAATGACATTAAGAGTGTCATTAATATAATTCAGTATTCCCAGAGATGTTCTGGAAGGTTTATATGTATTCTCATTTATTATAAATACATTGAAGCATGATTAAATGAAAGAGACTGAATAAAAAGGAATTTGAATGATAAAATAAGATGTTCTATGGGTGTAAGAATTAATGTCTACCTTCTATGTAACCTAAGTAAATGTGTAGAACAAGTGTGGTCCTACTCATTAAACCACACTCTGGACTCATTTCATATTATTCCACTAACAAAAAGTGCACACCTGTAAAACAGGCCTGGATATAGCATATATTATATATAATATAATAATATATAATAATCTGATGTGATAGTAATATGCTCACAATAATATATCTAATTACTTCAAGACAGCTTAGACAGATTTGGTAAAATATAAAGGTAGGCATTGTTTACCTGAAGCTCTCCATTTCCCCCTTTCTCTTAGGACTTATTTAGATTCTGTGGAGTGCAAATAGGTATCAAGAACTGTAAAGATTTTTGCCTCTGCTTTATCATCTTTATAGTATAAAATCCATTGTCATATTTTTGCTTTAATGCAACTACTTATCCAAAATTAAATGCTTACGTGACTATGAAAGAAAAGGGTTTGGTTAATATTTGAGTTTGTTCCTGTGTTTCATTTGTTCTATATTTTATAAATCCTGATCAGAATAAGATAATATAGGTATATTCTAAAAGTTTTAGCAACACAAGACAATCCCACAGAGTTCCAACCCTTTTTCTCTAGAATTTTCAAATACGTTATAATTTATAGTTCTCCCCACAACTTTAAATAATACAGTTTGCAGCATACTAAAACTGTAGCAAAACATATTTTACACATATTTACTCATTGTGTGTGTGTGTATATCTGTGTCTATGTATCTGTCTGTCCGTCTGTCTGTCTATCTGTGTGTCTGTCATGCATATGTAAAAATCAGAGGACAACTTGCAGGAGTAGATCTCCTTCTAGCATTTGCTTGGATTTGATCAGTTCAATGAACTGAAGATTGAACTCATATTATCGGGTTTGGCAGCAAATACCTTTACCAACTGAAGCCATCTTGTCAATTCAGCAAAACAGTTTGTGCATTCATACAAATGCTAACAAGCGATCATCATGCATAAAGATGTTGAATTTTAAATAAAGAAGAAAAAGGCTCAGATGGATTTATGTGGCCCACATTCCTGAGAACTTACTAGAAAAAAAAAAAAAAGAGTCATCTTCCAGGTCACAAGAAAGGATAATTTGTTTATTGTGAAGAAAATGCCACTGATGCTGAATTTTAAAGTCTCATGACAATGATTTGTTATTAATTAGTGGAATAGTAGTCGATTGCACTATTAGCAGTTTACTAATGAAATAGTAGTGCCACCTTTCAATATAAACCCGTATAATTATTGGTCATAGTGTTATAAAATAGCCCTTCATGTCCTAAATTTCTAAGAGCTGGGGTGGATGAAAGCACCTGGGCAGTTCTAAATCTTTCAGGTTTGTGTGCCATGGAGGCCTACCTGTAATGTTCAGACAGCACACAGAGCTGTTCCTATCTCTAGGCCTGCCATGGCTGGCTTCACCAAAATAGTAATCCAATATTTGCTGGTGGCTGATAAATCCATCAAAAGGCAACTAATAAGAACTTATTTGAAGAGTGACATTATCCTGCTCCTGTCAGGGAGCAGGAGAGAAATAGCCATCTGTTTACTGTTTTTACAAAGAGGAGGGGTGTTTGGAAGTAGAAGGTTTTTTTTTTTTAAGGTCAGAACCCTTAATCCAAAGCTGCAGAAGATTTCATGCCTTGTAAAATGGTTGGTTTTATCTGGCATCTGACTGGAGATTTTTTTAGGTGAGCGATCTCCAAGCCGGTAGCAGTTAAGCAAGGGGGGCGGGGTAGGGAGTTGAGGGAGAATTAGAACTTCACCAGCTTAAGATAAGATGATGTCAGACTCACAGATGTCACAGAGTGGGTCCCTGGACATCATTTGCATCCAGTTAAGGGTGTCACTTGGTGGCGAAGAAAGAATATTCATGGACACAGTGTGTAAAAGGGGACTAATGACCATAAACATGAAAGGGATTAGAAAATTCATTAATTGGGGTCATTTGCCCAATTCCATTGTCAACTTTAATCACACTTGTTGCAACTGATGTCTCCTTTAGCTAGTCAATCCACAGGAGTTACTTATTTATTCATCAAGAATATTGTGTGGGACTCTCTGCTGCTTCACCTGTAATGTAATTCCAGAAAATACATTCATTTCCTTCTAATAAGCAGGACACCAGGCTTAATATGTTAACAAGCTTTATTAATAAGTACTTATTAAATGTGTTAGATGTCATTCCTGTCAGTAGAGACAGTGAGCTTTCATTTTATAACTGCATCAATTGTCAACTCTTTCTTTTAGAAAGATCCTAAACAGAATTTCTATTTTGTTCGAAATATACTATTTGTATAAACGGAAGCATCTATTAAGGCTTAGGTCATTCTATAAACGAGATAGTCAGAATTTAAGCTGTCTAACTACCTGTTAACTCTCATTTGGCAAAATTTATTTAGCACACACCTACATACCTCATTGGCTATACAACTTTCAGGCCACCCGCTTCCCACTCCACTGTGCAGCCTTCTCTCTCACTTCCTCTTTTTCTTTGTGGTGCCTGGAACCCCACATATCAGGTTAAATACTCTATCCCTGTCTCCTAAACAAATTGTGTGTGTGTGTGTGTGTGTGTGTGTGTGTGTGTGTGTATGTCCCCTCCCCACCTTTTTTACAACTACCTCAAGATTCCTCTGTAGTTTATTATTCATGAACCTGTTGGAAAAAAGTCTCTTACTTCACATACCCAGGCTTTTATTTTTTTCTTAGTACAATTGTTTTACTTCATAAAGTCAGCTTGTGGCTTCTCACACCACATATACTAATTGCTTTCTTTACTACCGCTCCTACTAGGTTAAGTTTAAAGAGTGTATGTTTTAATAGCCACTTTCTCTATTGACTATCATGTTCTGAATTAAGGTAACATGAGTATCCATAGAAGTATCCAAGAAGCCTTGAGCTTGGTTGGAGGGAGGGAGTGATGTGTTAACACTTAAAGAAAGAAATTGAGTTTTTATTCCCTCCAATCTAAAAGCTAAAGAATTAGTTCAACTTTTTTTTTTCATTTTTATGAAAATGACCTTAGGCAAGTCACTTAATCCCTCTAGACCTCCATTTCATTGCCTATAAAATGAAAGTGTTGAATAAGCCCATCATGATCCCTTTTAAAATTAAAATTCATCATTCTGATATGTCACACAAAGACGTTGAAGAACTGAAAAGTTTTACTGAAGTTGAGAACAACGTTCTCAAAAAAAGAAAAAAAAAACACTCTACTTATTCCTAATACTTAAAAGTTAGTTTCGGCTTTTCATCTTGGAATATTCCAGGTCAAACTTTTCCAAAATGCATTTCAAAGTCAAGTGGGACAATATTAAAGTGCTCTGGGACCAAACACAATGTTCACCGTACACACCCAAAGAATGAAGAATTGGACAAAAGTGTAAAGAGAGGACTGTTTCTCTAAATCTTGCTGCTCATAGATCTAGGGATATATTATGAGACAGAAGTGGACAAGGGTTTATGGCCTCCAGCACCCTTTTGTTGGTGGTGCTCTTGCCGCCACAGTAGGTAGGTTGGATTTTCTGCAATACAGTTCTCTCTCCAAGCTCTTCAGTCTTGGAGCTGTACCACTTCTTCCTCCACACAGTTGCGTTCTGATGAGTCCCAGAGGACTCTGCCTAGCTGCTAATAATTGAGTCATGGGCATATTGTAAGAACGGTTCCAAATTTCAGCCTTCCCTATCAGAAAGCCAAAAGTAAGTTTTCACACATTACCTAGAAATCTTTTGGGAATTCCTATCCCTTTTACCCACCCTGTACAGCTTTTCTTATTCTTCATAGCTCCTACTTTAGTCACCTGGGTGCCTTTGCAACCACCATACATGACAGGAACAACTTAAGCAAGGAAGGATTTGTTTGAACATACTTTCAGATGGTTTCTGTGCTTCATGGAGGGGAGACTGGTGAAGCAGCTTGGTTTCTGGTAGTAGCAGCACAGGGTAGAGGCTGTTCACATCATGGTGGACCAGGGATCAGAGAGCACTGCAGAAACTAGGAATTAGGTGTAACCTTCAAATCCTTGTGATCTACTTATGAGGCTTTGGGCATCATCTTGATCATGATATTTATTCATTTCCTTTTCTTTTCTTCCATTTTGAACTTCATTCCCTAAAGTAAATGATTCTGCTCTCAGCAGGAAGGGAATGAAAATAATTATTGTTATGTATGTACACTTTTATTATCAAAATGCTCTCCAAAGTTGATGTTGTATTAGAGAAGCCTTGAAGCTATATGATTCACCAGTAATTGTTTTTCTAACAGTTGATGCTGTGAGGCAGTTAGATGTTCAATGTCTACCATCTGCTGATAAGGTCTAATCAAGCAGCATTATTCACTTCATGAAACCCAATTTCATTGTGAAGAGAAACTAGGAAAGGGTTAATGCCTAATAAAAATAGCTTAATGATGCTTCCTGCCTTGTATTGAAATACAATCTATGAAAGAGCAGTAGTATATAAGTCAATGACTACAGCTTTAGAAAGCCACAGAAATAAAGCTATTTGGTTGAATGTTCACACAAGATGAAAGAAGTTTTTTAAAACAATTTTTATTTAATTTTTAAATGTTTATATGGATTCCTAACAAAAGCATATTAACCACCCTGAATTTTTTTTTTTATTTAAAGCCAAACATCATTCCTTTTCCCTACTGTGTTTATTCATGTTTTGTTTCTAGGCAATTTTTCAACAATTCATTGTATACTGGTTGTAGCATTTATTGCTGTGATTAATTTAACATTGAAATGTTTTCACACACAGATAAATTTTTGTAAATACTCATTTCTGTGTTGAAAATTTTTATACATCTCCACAACCCATTTGAGTTTTTCTTCAAATTTTAGGAAGACATTAAATCTTTTTTTTTCCTTTATTTTTTATTTCTTCAAGTTACATCTCAATCGCAGTCCCCTCCCTATTCCCCCTCCAGTCCCACCCTCTCACCCTCAACCCCCCATCCTCTTCCTTTTTTTTTTTCTTTTAAGTTTAAGGTATATCTTATTTCCCCCTACAGTTTCCCCTTTCAGTCCAACAAATGGCTCTTTCTCTTATAGTAATAAATACAATACAGTACAACAGAGGTAATTAGGCCACAGTTATGAGGGTTATATGGCTTAACATACATTCCCAATGACCAGTCTATATGTATTTGGTACCTGACTTTAACATTCTACTATCTAAACATCTCCATGAGTTTAAAGTTCTATATCTGACTCAACATTCATACTAATTGCAACACAATTTTAAAAGTATCTTCTTAGATGTATAACACTCTCTTGACTCCTAAACAACTCAAAATTTAATTATGAGACTTTATCTATCTGTTCTTCAATCACCTCAGAGACCTGAGAGGGATAAATACATCTGATTTTATAGGAAGTACAGGGCCTGCAGCTTCCCAAACTAACAAATGACATACCAGTAGCTGCCTGGACAGTTCCCATTTTCTCTCCATACATTACAGCATCGCTCTTCAGTCGTTTGGCCTCACTTCTCTGACAGACATTGATAGTAGAGCAGGGGTTATGAAGGACTTACCTACCCTGTCTTGGCAGAGCTAGGCTGTCGACTTACCTGCAGGAAGACATTAAATCTTTTTTTTTTTTTGGTTTTTCGAGACAGGGTTTCTCTGTGTAGCCCTGGCAGTCCTGGACTCACTTTGTAGACCAGGCTAGCGTCGAACTCACAAAGATCCACCTGCCTCTGCCTCCCAAGTGCTGGGATTAAAGGCGTGCGCCACCACCGCCCGGCTTACATTAAATCTTAATTGATCCATAAGAACATCTAAAGAAGTGTTTTGCCCAAGGGCAAAAACAATGGCTTTTATGTTAATTCAACTTCAAAAGCAAATTCCAATTTTAAGGAATGATTTTCCTAGTAGGATCCATAATTAATAGGGGTGGGACATATGAAGTTGTCTTCTATTAGTTAACATGGTTTGCATCATTCAGAGGTTTATAAAAATCTAAAGAAAAATAAACTAAATTCAGCTCAAGGCTTAAATGATGATAGCTATAAACTCATATATAATCTTTCGCAAACTGTATATAAATGCTCCAGGGAGTATCATTGACAATACTATGTGCTCAGCAGTTAGTTCTGTTTGTTGTTTGTTTCCCATTCAAGATACATACATCTCCAGTTCCCAACAGACAAATCCAGAGATTTAAAACTCCATTCTCCACTTGTGCCTGACCTTCTTGCAATACACTGTTGACGGCTCTCAGTCCCACCAGTCCTCCTTCTCTTAGGTGCAATTCAATAAATTCAATTCCATGAGCATTAATTGAGCATCTTCACCGTGTAAAGCACTCCAAGTGAAGTAGAACAAAACATAAGCCTTGGCTCTGATTTCACCACAGCAGAGAAGGATTCGCTCTCTTTCCCCTGGAGAGTGAGAGAGATGGCCCTGGGGACAGAAGTATCACATCTGGATATTGCTAGATTCTTTTCTCTCTCTCAAGTGTCAAAACTCTTCACTTATGTGCACCTAATTTCTGCCTGCTTTGTGTGTGTGTGTGTTTGTGTGTGTGTGTGTGTGTGTGTGTGTGTGTGTGTGTGTGTATATATGCATGGGTGTACACACAATTCATCCCTGTCACTTTTCTCAAAACAACTAACCTTTAACAATCTTTATTATATTGCAAATACTTTCCTTCCTTTAAGACAAGAGTGATTTCTCATTTCTCTGCTCAAAGTTCATCCCAAATACCTCACTCACATTTCAGAGCAAAATAAACCTTCCTTTCACTAATGTAGAAAAATAACCACAAAGCCTTTTCTATAGAGCTATGTGATCAGATAAAGAAGAGGGTAAAAAATTAAGTGTATCTGAGTCCCTCAATGCAACAGCAAGGTTGGCATTTTCACCATCTAACAAGTAGACCATGTTCTATAAACTATTGGTTGGTAAAGTTGAAAAAAACACTGGGGGGAAATGTAAAATGGCAATCTTCCATGTGCTTATCTCTCTGTATAACATATGTGACTGTAAAGTGCATTCCATTTTGTCATGGGCCACTCTGTGAATATCTATCTATTCAAAATACAGACTTTTGACTTCCAGAATGTTTCAAAATGGCTGACAGTTAGCTGGCTTATGGCTGGAAGTTTGTCTGGTGTGCACAAATGCTACCTAACCTGGATACCTATCCAGAAACTCTCCTCTGGACATTCAACTGAGTTTGAAGACTAAAGATACTGATTTGCAGTTCATCTTCCCAAGGATAACAAGAGATAGGAGGAATTTGACAACAATTTCCCCTTGAAAAATCTCAGTACTTCTCTAAAGAAATGTGTAGAGGTGTGAGGATACATAACTCTAGATAACAATAGATATGAGGGTGTATACATTTTATAAGTTACATCTCCATCACAGTGCCCTCTTTCCACCCCTCCAGGTTCCATCATCCCACCCTCTCCTCCTTCTCCCATCCATCACACTCCTCCAATGTGGAGTGTCCCTACATATCAGCCCACCTCAGTTCATATGAGGGCTAAGAGCTTCCTCTTGCACTGGGGGCCTACATGGTAGCACCCCTAGGGCAAATTGTCCCCTTGATAGGTAACAAAGTCTATGTTCCTGATCCTTTTCGTGTGTTGGTTGTAGGATAGTTATCCTGTATTATATGCCTAAAATCCAATTATAAGTCAGTAGATGCCATGTGCATCTTTCTGAGTCTGGGTTAGCTCACTCAGGATGAGCTTCTCTAGTTCCATCCATTTGGCTGTGAATTGCATGATTTCCTTGTTTCTGATTCCTGAGTAGTATTCCATTGTGTAAATGTACCACAGTTTTTTTATCCATTCATCAGTTGAGGGACATCTGGGTTGCTTCCAGTTTCTAGCTATTACAAATAAGGCTGCTATGAACATAGATGAAGATATGTACTTGTGGTTTGGTGAGGAATCATTTGGGTGGATACCCAGAAGTGGTATAGCTGGGTCTTAAGGTAGGTCTATTCCAAGTTTTCTAAGATATTGCCAGACTGATTTCCATAGTGGTTGTACAAGTTTTCACTCCCACAAGCAAAGGAGGAGTGTAACCATTTCTCCACAACCTCTTCAGCATGTGCTGTCATTGGAGTTTTTGATCTTAGCCATTCTGACAGGTGTGAGATGGAATCTCAGAGTCATCTTGAGTTGCATTTTTCTGATGATTAAGGATGTTGAGCATTTCTTCAAATGTCTCACTGCCATTAGAGATTCCTCCTTTGTGAATTCTCGGTTTAGCTCTGTTTCCCATCTTTTGATTGGATTATTTGATTTCTTGGTGTTTAATACCTGGGGGTAACTCTAACCAAGCAAGAGAAAGACCTTTATGACAATAACTTCAAGTCCTTGAAGAAAGAAATTGAAGAGGACATCAGAAGATGGAAAGATCTCCCATGCTAGGATAGGTAGGATCAACATAATAAAAATGGCCATCCTACTAAAAGCTATATACAGATTCAATGCAATTTCTATCAAAATACAAACACAATTATTTATAGACTTGGAAAAAACAACTCTCAACTTCATATGGAATAACAAAAACCCAGAATAGCTATATCAATCCTGTACAATAAAAAACATCTAGCGGTATCACCATCCCAGATTTCAAGCTGTACTACAGAGCAATAGTAATAAGAACAGTATGGTACTTGTATAGAAACAGACCAGTGGATCAATGGAATCGAATTGAAGACCCAGAAATGAAACCACACAACTATGATCACTAAATTTTTGACAAAGGAGCCAAAACTGTACAATGGAAAAAGGACAGCATCTTCAACAAATTGTGCTGGTCTAACTGGATGTCAACATGTAGAAGAATGCAAATAGACCCATACTTATCACCTTACAAAAACTTAAGTCTAAGTGGATCAGGCACCTTAACATAAAGCCCAACCCATGAAATCTAATAGAAGAGAAAGTGGGGAAAAGCCTCAAACTCATTGGCATAGGTGACAACTTCCTTAACAGAACACCAAATAGCTCAAGCTCTAAGACCAACAATCAATAATAGGACCTCATGAAACTGAAAGCTTCTGTACAGCAAAGAACATTGTCACTAGAGCAAAATGGCAACCTACAGATTGGGAAAAGATCTTTACCAATCCCACTTCTGACATAGGGCTAGTATCCAAAAATCCTTTCTTTAGGTGAGCGTTTTATGCTATCCTGGAGAATTACATTAGAGATTGCCCATAAGATTTATTCATTTCATGGTAGGAGTCTAGCAGCAAACAATATTTTCCCCTGTGGTATGTGCTCTATAATATTTGCAGATATTTACCCAAAACACTCACAGCTGAAGCCCCTCTACATACACCCCTCACATCAGCACACACATTCACACTCTTTCCAGCTGCCCGCTATATTTAAAATCATAGTATTTTGTCACAATATTTTCCCACTCTCGAATTTTGTTTGGTGTAAAGTTCTGAATTAAAATATGAAATACCATCCTCAAATACCAGTTATATCAATCAACCAATCATTATTATTCTATAGTAAATTTTGGGTTTTCTATCAGATTTTTATATCCTTCACAGCCCCTCTAAGCTGTACAAGAGTCATTATAGCATGTTAGTTTTCACCTTTCCTGATGGGAATTCTCACTTCAGGTTTAGAATGTCTAATAATAAGAAAAAAAATACCAGGACTGACTAGTTTTAATCTTATCCCATACAATCCATACAATGACAGATAAAACACATGGTCTGGCATAAAAATCTGTAAGCCCATATGTTTTTGATAAAATTGTAAATATGTGTGTATCTACACATATATGCCTATATGAATATAATCTATATTCTGGCTTTGTTTTTAGCATCCCATTTTAATTCTTTTAATTCGTATTGATGTTCAGACTAGGAACAATATAGATTTTATAATTCTGTTTTTTTAAGTCATTGCCCCTATATAAAGAGAAGAGTTTAGCTATCAAAACCAAAACAAACAAACAAAGAGCTTTTAGTACAGCAGTGGAAAAATACTTATTAATGGTTCACAAATTTACTTATAAAGTTTCCATCAACTACTACTGGTTTCTGAGCCCAACAACCCTATTATCCAGGTATACACCCACATTTAGATACTTTCAGTGTGAGATATGAGAAAACAGGAAGGCATTTCCACATGACATTGCATGATGTGGTGGATATTACCTGAAAGTAGAATTCCTAATAGAATATTTGGCTTTACAATAGGTATTCATTCGACCCTACATCTTCTGTATGAATATAAATTCTTAAACTGAAATTTGGGAGAAAAATCCTTATATCTGTGCAGTGTGTTTGCTTGAACCCTAGCAGTGATTTCTCCCTGAGGACCAGCAAATAGGCTTTCATGTGCTTGCTCAACAAATATTAACTGAATGCCACACCATGTGCTAATGGCAAAATATATCCCTGAGCTCTGAGAGGAAGCATTTTGGGTTTGGATATGGAAAAGTATAGAGAGCACTTGCCTATCGTGTATGAAACCCTTGGTTCCATCCCATCATACAAAAAAAAGAAAACAACGCCAAAAGTGACCAACTATATTGCCTTAGGGTATATTAATTTCTGATTTTTAAAATAATCCAACTTCACAGAAAGTTGTATATGCATAAATATTTATTAACAGTTGTTCAAGTCATCCACCAATTAGAAGAATGTGAATGATGAATAGAACACTCACCTCCCAATGAGCAGCTTGAAACTGCAATTTAATTATCAATTGTATTTATTAATAAGTATAAACTGTAAGATTAGACCTGCAGAGCAGCCAGCAGCTTGGCAGAGCAGCTGGTGTCCTGGGGGGATATCAGCTGATGGGCCTGGCCCGCCTCAACTGGCAGCCTGATTTGTCCAGGGAAAAAGCCTCTAAGGGTGGCCTACACCACCTGTAACCTAAACTCTGTTAATTAATATAAATTGTTATATTAGGCCGGTAGAATTGCTGGTTGCTTGGCAGAAGATTTGCCGGAATTTGACGGGAGTCCAGGAGTCCCACACTCTTGGATTGCTTGGACTGCCATGGTCCTTTACCCAATAATTAAATACACCAAGACCTTTTAATGTTTTAACGCTTAGTCCTTAGCTGGGCAGACTCTCGATTAGCTACTCTAAGTTAACCTCCTCAACCACCTAATCCCAAACCACCATGTGCCTGTGATTACCTTCCAGCATTCTCAAACATGTCTATCTGCTTTCATGTCTCCTGGTGGAATGAGCTAATCCTCTGTGTAAAACCCAGGGTTCCTGTTTTAATCTCAGGAAGTCCCACCTTCCTATACTCTTTCTGTCCATCTAATTGGCTATCAGCGACTTTTATTAACCAATCAAGAGATGTCTCAGAAGGGGTGGTAACCAGATCTCAACATTGAAATCAGCCTATCAGAAGCAATGTTATTAGACCTTCCCCTACAGCAGCTGGCTAGTGTGTGGAATTGCACTGTGCATGCACCAAGCTACACAGTAGCTTGCCCTGACACATCAATGGAAGGAGCATTTCTGAGGAGCAGGTTCAAAAGTTGGGCCTGTGGGTGTTTCTAGTCCCTTCTTTTCCTGCTTGGTGATAGGAATGGTAGGTAACAGTTCCAACTGCATGGTACAAGGCTCACTCCAACCCAGCCTGTCATCTTTTCAACAGAATGCACCAATCCATCATCAACTAAAACCAATTATGATGACATTAAGCTCCCCATGGTTCATGCTTTATTTCTATAAAGTGCAAGACTTTCAAAGATATTATTGCCAAGGTAATTCAATGCCTAAAACACTGTTGCTCTACAAAAAAAAAAAAAAAATCTTGTAACCTTTGGTAAATGAGCTCCCCTCCCCACATATCAAGAGACAAAGCTAATCTTTAGTGTGGAGGCCACATCCCTGTCTCCCCTACTGTTCTGGACATTCCTTGTTTCTTTCAGCAGGTCCTTATTCTGTTTGTGGTCATGTGGTATTCTATGCCCAACATTAAATCCTCAGTCCTCTTGCCTCTTCTTTTTTTTGTGTGTTACAGTGAAGTCCTGATGACCTCATCCAATCAGATGGCCTTATATTCCATATTTATATGGTAATTATCTATCCCCAACCTCTCTGCTAAACTTTTTATACATAAGTTGCCTGTTCAACAGTGTGTGTGTATATGTGTGTGTATGTGTGTGTATGTGTGTGTGAATGTGTGTGTGTATGTGTGGGGGTGTGAATGTGTTTGAATGTGTGTGTATGCCTGTGTGTGTATGTGTATGTGTGTGTATGTGTCTGTGTGGGTGTTAATATGTGTGTGTGTATGTGTGTGTCTGTGTGTCTGTCTGTGTATGTGTGTCTGAGTGTGATTGTGTGTGTATGGGTGTGTATGTGTGTATGTATGTGTGTGTATGTATGTGTATGTGTGTATGTGTGTGTGTCTGTGTGTGTATGTGTGTATGTGTCTGTGTGTGTATGTGTGTGTATGTCTCTGTGTGCATGTATGTGTGTGTATGTGTGTGTATGTCTCTGTCTGTGTGTATGTATGTATGTGTGTGTGTCTGTGTCTGTGTGTATGTGTGTATGTATGTGTATGTGTGTGTATGTGTATGTGTGTGTCTGTGTGTGTATGTGTCTGTGTGTGTATGTGTGTATGTGTCTGTGTGTGTATGTCTCTGTGTGTGTGTGTGTGTGTGTGTGTGTGTGTGTGTGCATGTATTCTTTGGGCACTTAAACCTTATTAGATGTAAAAGTTAACTCTCACTATCCTATCCTCATTCTGAACTCTTGATGCTCCTCCAAGGCTCTAACTCTCCATCAGTCTTACCACAATCTGGACAATTTCATGATTGAAAACCTAGAACAATCCCTTGTTCTTTTCATTTGCTCCTATTACATTTCAGCTATCAAAGCTTGCCATCTTGAAGATGTCCATAATCCAATCCTCTCACACCCCCACAGATACAGATATGTTTACTCCACATCATCCCCTCCCTTCCCTGGCCCAGGGAACCACTGACAGGTTTCCTGCCTCCTCTCTCTGTTCCCTGTGTCTCAACACTCACAGTCTTTTAGAACAAAGCAGATCATCCAATGCAGGAAAATGAAAAAGTCCAAGGGTTTACAATTGCTCCTAAAACCTCAGTGTTTTGTATGTTACCTAAGAGGGCCAATGAAACGTGGCTCCTAGGACAGTACACTTAGACACTTCACAGCTCAGGTCCTGCTGCCCTCTGAGGAGCTCACAGTTCACTCTCTCATGTCACTCTGGCTCCTACTCAAACTCCACATCTTCACTCTGCCTGGTGGAAAGTGTTCTGTTTCTGTTGTCTCACTCCATTTACCTTGCTTTATTTACAGCAATACTATTCTTGTCATAATGTTATATACAACCATGTATCAATATAGGGGTGGGATATGCTCTGTGTAATGTGTCATTATGTTGTTTCATCACTGGGAAGGCAGCATAGTGTGTACTTAGACTAAAATAGCTGCAACATCACCAGGTGATGTAAAATCATAGCATCACCACTGTGTGTGTGATGTATGTGATCCATCATTGGTCAAAATGCTCCAGGTCTCATGACTATATTTGATGTTTAGTCTCTTTGTTATTCTCTTTATCAGTATAGACATCTTTACAGCAGGAATACGGGTGCTTTGCTAATCGCACAGATTCAAAGTATCCAGAGCAGTGCCAGATCTCTGGTACACATGTACCAAGTGTTAGACCAGTGATACATGGCATCCATCACAGTTTCCAAGCAGCTGGGCAAATATAAACTGTGGTGCTGAGGAGATCCTATGTGAGAGATCATCTCACTTTAACCTGACGGGGATGTTTCTCCTTTCTTTACATTACCTAATATTTAAAGGCAAACTTCCTGGGATGACTTGGGCACTTGAAATTAGAAACCAGAAGGATGAGCTTCACAATTAAGAAGTGACGAAGCAAGGACCAGACTGCAGGAGAATCCAAAGCTATACAGACCCTCTATTATTCAGTTTTGCATACTAGTGTAAAGTCATACTGAATGGGGAGGGGCATAGGCTAGAAAATATGCAATGGACCTGTCTTACTGAAATTGTCAGCAATGAAATTGCTCCTATTTTATAGAACTCTTGATGTAGATAGCTATGCCTCTGCCATATACAAAGGGAGTCCCTAAACCAAGGTGGTACTTCAGAGCAAGGTACCAATGTGACTGAAATTAGATCACTAGGCAAGTCTTAACATGGGGTGCCACTACTTGTCCTTAACCTGTTGTATCCAGGAAGGGATGTTGTTTACCAGAGCTTTCAAATCTACTTTCTCAGTTGAATCTAGAAATACAGAAGTTTAGATGGCACTTCTCTAAGGTGTTGCCTCAGCTAGCCACTCTCCAGCACTAGAAACAATACGAAATCTGCCATCCATGACGTGTAGTTTGTACTGGCCCAAAGAGCCCTGATTACAAACCCTGGCCAAAGTCCTGTGCCCAATATTAGAACTGGGGACTATGAAGTGAAGAAATGGCGATGATAAAGCCACAGACAACTCAGAGAAATCTCTTAAGCAAAAAAGAAAAAAAAAAAAGCAAAGCTAAATGAAGGCAGTATCCCAGTCATGTGGCATCCTGTAGCCCATGTGACTTCAGAGGCATTGGTCACATCTAGAGACTCCTGGGTAGAAGTCACAAGTAAGATTTGAACAGACTCAGAAAGAGGCAGAATGTATGAGTTGAGTTTGAAAGCTGGCGTTTTGGGGGTTCATACAGAACAGTTAACGTGTGTAATGTGCTACACATTCAAAGGCATATTCGTACACCAGACAGAGCAGCGCATGTGCTACACATTCAAAGGTATATTCATACACCAGACAGAACAGCGCATACCCATCACCCTGGCATTTGGGAGGTAGAGGGGACAGGGGAGAGAGTTAACAGTCATTATGAGCTGCATGGAGAGTTCAAGGAAGCGTGGGCTTCTGGAGACCCTGTCTCAATAAACCAAAAACGTGAAAAAATGGAGACAAGTCCTTAATTACAAATAAAAACGTGTATCACGTACAAAAATCTATAGGAACAAAATTCTGCATGGAACGATCTTTAAATATATTATGAAGGCTCCACATGTGCTTTCATGCTCTTGATTTTAACTAAAGTTTCAGACTAAGGCCTTGTGCCTTTCAGATTCTTTTTTTTTTTTAAAGAAAATCTGCTATGTATTTATATTTCATACCTGAGACTACAGGTGATTGCATTCAGATTATTCCTCCCTTCCTTTGTATTTATTTATAGAAGTTATTCAAAAACCTTAGTTATTTTCATTTTGTTAAGGACACATAAAAAGCTTAGAAAAATTCAGTATGGTAACATTTTTTTGTTGCTTCCAGCAATCATGCAATGGCCTAAAGTGTCTGGCAATGGTGCTTCCCTTCAGTCACCTTTTTGTTCCCTTGTCCTGAAGACTTTCGATTTGCAGCTCTTGAAGTGGAGTTAGCGAGCATCTCTCTGCCACACAGCAGAGCTGTCCACCCACGTAACCCCACTACACTGTGCTCCTACAATTATAAATTAAATAATAATTTAATTTTAAAATATTTAAATTTAATATTTACATTCCATATTGGGCAATACGTTTTGAAGACAGCAATTTTCTGATGAATGTTTTTAATTTTCAGCACTCCAATATAAAGAATAATAAAAATGACATTTCAGACTATTCTGAATTTAAGAGAGTAAACAGAGAAATTCAGGGCCTAGTTTGCAAGAATAGATACTAACCAGAGTAAACAAAATTAAACCTGTCATTATGCAAATATGTTTATTCATCCTGTACATGGTATTTTAATATGCAATTTATTGAGTTTGAGAAAAGTTTAATTTTTCAGTTTAAAGTAAAATATGGTGTAACATAGTGTGGGTGATGGATTAGCTTATCATTGTTATAGTGTGACCCATAGAAGATGGGAGCACTAAATACTCTCCAGAGGCTGAGTTCATAACCATTAAACAGAGTACATATTTGATCTGTGGGAAGAGGTGTGTTATACTTATGTGCATAGGTACATATGTTATTTTCTGTTTGCCTTGTAAAACACTGTAATCCATTCATGGAATGAGTTCAGAAAAAAATAGATTCACACTTCAAGTGAATTCTATACTTTTAATTATTTGTATGTGCATGTGGTGTGCGTGTGTGTGTGTGTGTGTGTGCAGTCATGTATGCATATTTGCACATGTGTGTGAACAGCTATATGCAGGTGCATGTGCAGTCAGCACCTATGACCAGCTTTGTCCTGGGAACTGGAAGTCTGAACTCGGGTTCTCAAGCTTGTACACCAAGAACTTTATTGACTGAGCCACCTCCCCAGCCGTCTACAACATTATTCTTTCACTTGCTCCTGAAGCATCTCTGTATAAACTGTGTACACAGTATGCCTCCTAAGAAGTCATTATGAACTGTTGCTTGCAATGGTTTTCCATAACTTGCACGCTAATACCCTCTCAATAGAACACCTAGTTGTTAGCAGTTATTTACTGTTATAAACTCTTCTGCAATGAATCTCCATTTACTTATCTTGGTGAAAAAAAAGTTTGAGTATATTACAGCTCTAAGGTTAGTCTCTAAATGAACATAAGTAATTCATTCATATTTTGCAAAACATTTCTTTATAATCACTTTCATATTTAACCCTCTCCAAATCATTATCCATTATACTGATCTAAAAATATATTGAGTGTGGAGACAAATTAGAACTTACACCTCCCCACCTTCTTCTAATCTTTTGTATCAGCTCAAGCTGTATTTCCAAAGAATTCCAAAAGAAAGGTCGGTCATTTGGAAAATCAGGCATCTTCAATGAATAGATTAAGGTGGTTGTTGATAAGCCTTTGAAGGATGACATAGAAAGAGATGCAAAGAAAGACCTGCTGTGCATTTTTTTTTCTCCACAGCCTGACCCCTTTGGAGTGACAATAAAGCCAAGCTTTTCTCTTTCCTTGTTTACCAGGTTCTATGAGAGAGAATAAAAGGAAAGATATTCCTGTTGATGAAAATGATGACAGATAAAATGCGTTTGAAGGCTATAAAAGCTCCGCACATCTGGAGCAGCTGGCAGCATGGGATTGGACTCTAAGGGGAACTCAGATATCTAATTTGAGCACTGGTTAAAAGTGAACTTGGGAACAGCTGATTCAGTGCAGTTATCTCTGGCTCTGGGAAATTTTTGTGATGTTCTGAGGCTGGTGCATAAAAACCCACATGACACATATTTGCTGAGTCTAATATCCTTATGAAAATGAACAGGGATGATTTACAGGAATATATTAGTCACAGCTGTTCTTATATAAACCAGGATATGACATGCTATAGCAGGTGATGGGCCATTAAAAAATGGGCAGAAAAGGTTTTCTAATGTCTCGATAATTATGTATATTAAAATACACAGATAACATACAAATATCAGTGGCATAGAAATCAATTAGATTAGATAAAACATTAGACGTGCTACAAATACTTTCAGCCTGCCACAAATAAGGCCTCTCACTAAGCCCTAAGCCCTCACATAACCTTTGAACCTCACTGTATTTCAGGATCTTACACTAATGATATTTCATCAAAGCTGAAAGAACTGTAAGTGGG
The DNA here is from genome assembly GCA_907164525.1 of Lophiomys imhausi. NCBI lineage: Eukaryota > Metazoa > Chordata > Mammalia > Rodentia > Muridae > Lophiomys > Lophiomys imhausi. Next base: position 895,318 of record CAJQZJ010032944.1, on the reverse strand, counting down.
GGCCATACAGCAAAGTGATCTTTAGAATCTATTCAAACTACGGTGATTTTAAGTACTCCATTAAGTAATTTTTCAACTACTACCCATTGAATTAGGTCTATAGAATAAGATCTTTTTTTCTCCAAGGCGAGCTTAAAGCAGTAATAGAAACAGAAGCCATGTGGCATCTTAACCATTCTACTGGGTTTCTGTTGCTCACCTTTTCCTGGGTCAAGCATCCTTCTTTTTCCCCAAAGTTATCTTTGTAAAGTCCAACCTTACTTACTTGCAAATACTCAATTGCCCCCATTCCTAAGGGTGACAAAGTTCTCTCAACAGAGACCACTCTCACTTGAAAGTATTTAGAGCTGTTAACTCATTACTTGCCATGCTTTCACACATTCTAACTCTCTTAGTCTTTCTAATGCTGAGCCTATAGCGTGGAATGCCTATCAGTAACCTCAGCCTATAGCATGGAATGCCTATCAGTAACCTCAGCCTATAGCATGGAATGCCTATCAGTAACCTCAGCCTATAGCATGGAATGCCTATCAGTAACCTCAGTCTATAGCGTGGAATGCCTATCAGTAACCTCATGCCTCCTCCTTTGTGAAGTGTCCCCTGATTACCCTGGGAAGAACTAACTCGTCCTTTCAATATTTCCATAAAAACTTTTCCAGCATTACAATTATATCAGTGAATCACATTTACTAAATATGAGTGTTAATTCACTTTATCTCTCAAACTGTAGTTCAAAATTTTAAAAGATTTGCATTCAATTTACAGCCTCAGCACCAAACATGGTGTGCATTTGCTGTTTTTCAATGCTTTTGAATGGATGAATGAATGAATGAATGAATGAATGAATGAATGAATGAATCAGTGAGTGAATGAATGGCTACTAAGATACAAGTCTTTGAGACTGGAGAGACCCAAACATGTCATAAAATAGAACCCAGAGCATAAGAAAGGAAAGGGGAAATATTGAGGAAGCTGTTTCCAGAGGGTGGGCTTATGATCTCGGTGACTAGATGTTGAAGCAAATCCTTGGAAAGAAGAGTCTAATTTTCACCTGAACCAGAAAAGCTGTGAACAGGAGAGAGTGAACAAAAGGATGACTACTGAGGACTTTTCTGTGTGTCAGATACTGGACAGGCTCTTTGTATACCTCTCTTGTATCACTGCCAGCCTTTAAGTCCATCTACTTAATAGATGTTAAAGCCAACCATGAGAGTTTTGGGACTTGGCTATATTCACAGAGCTAGACCTTGAACCTGGAACCATCTGTTTCCTCCAAGGTTCAAGCTCTTTCCATGAAATAAAAATCATTATCGGGTGAAGCCTATAATAAGATACCAGGAATTTAAGTCATTTAGATGGTTAGAAGTCAGCATAAAAGTGACCTATACTGACTCTGCATTGGAAGACAGTCCAAACCATTATTTCACATATATTAACAAGGGCACATCTTGTTCTGCTGCATTCGTCAAACTAGGCTAAAAAAGAAAAGTCCACTATTACATTTCAGAATTTGCAGCAGCCTCATGGATGTTTTTAGCAATTTATCCAGAATTCAGAATGATCATTCGTTCACTCATTTTACAGCTATTCATCAATCACTGCTGATACTCAACATGGTGAGTTTCCCACACAGTAGCAAAGAATAATCAGACATAGTTCTTAAGGAAATATTTTCCTGGATAATATCTTGGATAATTTCTTAAATGCAAATAAATCACTCTGTCTTGATGTAAAATACTCCATATATTACAGGAGTAACATGAACAAAAACAAAATAATTATTATGGAGATAATAATGCAAATGAGATATACAGTAAAACCAGAGTGTAGAATAGGCCTTCCAACAGAAGGAAAGGGATGAATGGCAGGTAGGAGCATATGAGGGTGAGAAAGCGAGGGGAAGGAAAAGAAGAAAGAGAAAGAAGTGAAGACAGGACAGGAGGAAGGGGAGAAAGGAAAGGAGACAGAGATAAGTCAATACACATGAGAAGAAAGGGTAGAAATGAGGGAAAGGGGAGTTGGAGGAAGAAGAAAGGACGAGGGAGAATAAATGAGAAAGAAGAGGACAGAAGAAGAGGCAAGAATGTATAGATGCCTCTGAGGGGCAGGGCAAGTCGAAGCCAAGGCCCTCCAGTGTGCACCGGAACAGAGCGCAATTAAAACAATGTCTAAGACACACAGTTGTGAATTACAGGTTATGGTATTATTAAAATCAGCACCCAGTCAGCAAAACGGGGTCGCTAGGGCCCGAAAAGAGCTGTCGGCAGCCGATGTGACCTTACAGATTGTGTCATTAACTTCATTCTTCAATTAAAATCTTTCTGTGGTTTCCTGTTGCTGTCGGGGTGAAGTCTGAAATCCATCAGGACCCTCCTAAGTCAATCACCTGATTTGCATCGACTGCTGAGGTTTCCGCCTTGAATGAGGCTCCCACCCCTCCCTCCTCAGAGGCTTCACGGCTTCTGTTCTTCTGAAAGTACTCACCTCCTATTCGCTTAAAGGATGTCTCTCTCTTCCTGTCAACGCTCATGTTGTATATCCCTTTCTCTAGAGCATCCTTCTCTGATACTCCAGGCTATGATAGTTCTCTTATACAAACGCCTATGGCAAGCCAGATAACAAGTATCCTTTTGTAGATATCTGTCTCCCACATTACACTGTAAGTTTCAAGGGAAAAAAATATCATGTAGTACCAAATAACAAATATTGCCTTTACATATAACACAGAAAGATGGTATATGTCAGCTTAGGACTGTGGACTTGGGGATAACTTATTTGATGCAAGAACTAAAGTTTAAAACACAAGGGAGTGATGCTCGAGAGATGGCTCAGTGATTTAAATTATGAACTTCTCTCTGCAGCTCCAAAGGATTCAACACTCTCTACTGACCTCTGAGAATGTCTGTCCTATAAATGTACAGAAAGAGAGAGAGAGACAGACAGACAGACACAGAGAGACAGAGAGAGACATAGGATAGAGACAGAAAGATAGAAACAGATATGTAGAGAGAGAGAGATACTGAGAGAAACCTATACTTAATTAAAGCTTAAATAAATCTTTTAAAAAAGAATACAAGGGAGTTGTTGAAATATAAAACAATTATTGAGGGTATTATACAAATGGAAACGGATGGTTGTATTTAAAAATGTTTTGTTTTTGCTGTTATATTTTATTTAAAAGGGTTTTATTTACACAATATATTCTGATTAAAGCTTCCCCTCCTTCTACTGCTTTCTGTTCCTTCACACATTCCCCCTATCCATTTGCCCCTTTTTTGTCTCTCATTAGAAAACCAACAGGCTTCTAAGGGAAAAATATAGCATAATATGATATGATAAAGCAAAAACTAGCACATCAGAATTGGACAAAACAAAGAAACAAAGAAAAGAGCCTAAGAGAAGGCACAAAGAAAGAGACCCACTCATTCACACACTCGGGAATCCCATAAAAAACACTAAACTGGAAACCATAGTATAGCAAAGAACTTGTAGGGTAAAAAGAGAGAAGAAATACATACATACATACATACATACATACATACATACATACATACATA
>CAJQZJ010032944.1:873964-884986 GCA_907164525.1 Lophiomys imhausi | reverse complement strand
GTGTGTGTGTGTGTGTGTGTGTGTGTGTGTGTGTGTGTGTGTGTGTGTGTGTGTGTGTGATGAGTATGTTTATATGTGTGACTGTGTGTGTGCGTGTATGTGTGTGTGTGTGTGTGTGTATGCATGTGTTGACAGACTTTAAACATCATTCAAAGAACAGTATAGAAATGAGGTGTATGGAGGGAAGCCTCTCTCTAGAATGGGTTTGTTCATTTTGAGACTATGTGAAGGTTACTGTGTAACTTGAAATTTATTTTTGAACTTAAAAACAGAAGAAGAATACTCTCTGTCTGGTTGTAGATACAACTCCTAAATACATCTGTAGTGATAGTTGAGAGATTATCCTCTATAGCTCTGTATCCTCTTCAGAGATACTGTATTCCTAATTTTGTTAAGAATGCAAAACCCTTCCTGCTCTTTACTGGGATCACTTCTCAGGGTATTGTTTACAAAGAGCAACTCGAGGTAATGTCTCCCACTGGGACAAAGACCATACTTCCTTACCACGTGTTATAAAGGCTAGAGGCTCACACTCACTCTCAGCCACATGCAAATCCATTGTGAATTGCTTCAATCTGGGCTCATACATATGATATTCATGAGGACAAGAAGCAAACATGATAATGTGTGTGCTCCTGAGGAGTCTTTGAATGATAAAGTCATTTGTCTTTGACCTATGGGGTTCTTTCTTTTGCCCAGGTCCATAAAATGAGTTGAATATAGAATAAAATCTCAGAGCTAGGTTTGGAACAATGGTTAAGAAAACTTACCTCTTTTGCAGAGGACTGTAGCTCATTCATGACACGCACATGGTGGCTCACAACCATCTTCAGTTCCAGAGGACACAATCCCCTCTTGTTGCCTCCACAGGCAACAGGTACACAAATGTTGTGTAAACATAGTAATTAAATATTTTTTAAAATCTCAGGCATGACAACCACTAGTAATACATGTAGTCTTAACATATACATAACAGATTGGGTGTATCAGTCAGTCAACAATGTTCAAAATGTTATATTTCATGTTTGTGTTACTAATCTAAGCATCCATTCCTTTTGGAAAAAAAAAACAATTGTTAATTCATTAAAACAGATTAACAGCATATGCATACCTGGATGACTCAGAATTGTTTTAAATTTTCCTTGTTCATCTTTTAAATATCATCATTCAAGTAAGCTTACAGGCATTTAAACCTGCCTCAGTGCATCCTTGTCGTGTGCACCTACCCTTCCCTCTCTTGTCTTCACCAACTTATAGGACCGACTGCTGTTTCATCTCCAGAGACTTGTTTGAACGCACCCACACAAGTTCAACATGATGTCAACTGAAAGCCCAGGGTGGGCAAGTGGCCTGTTGGTCACTTCTCCACTCACGGTAACATCGATGGCAACTTGGACATGTCAAGAGTTATAAAAAATATGTGTGTGTGTGTGTGTGTGTGTGTATATGTATGTGTGTGTGTATGTGTGTGTGTATATGTATGTGTGTGTGTGTGTGTGTGTGTATATGTATGTGTGTGTGTGTGTGTGTGTGTGTATGTATGTGTGTGTGTGTGTGTGTGTATATGTATGTGTGTGTGTGTGTATATGTATGTGTGTGTGTGTGTGTGTATATGTATGTGTGTGTGTGTGTGTATATGTATGTGTGTGTGTGTGTGTGTGTGTGTGTGTGTGTATGTATGTGTGTGTATATGTATGTGTGTGTGTGTGTGTGTGTGTATGTATGTGTGTGTGTGTGTGTGTGTGTGTGTGTAGCAATATGCAACATAATAAACAGATTGGCAACATAAATATTGCCATAATCTTATAGACAACAGGCTGTAGTCAGATAATTATGAGGATGAATAGCCTTATTAATGTCAAATACAATAGCATTTTCAGTAAGCTTATGACAGACTATCTTCTGTTCCTTTGCAACCAGTACTGAAGACTTGTGGAAATAAGAACTTTCTCTCAGATTCATAAAAGCATTTGAAGTGATAGTGACATAATTATAATTATACTAAGAAGCATGGTTGATTGCTTGTCAGCACACTTTACATTTAACAATCCTGGCTGTTTTTACATGATAATGGCATAATGACAGTAATGAACTTAGGAGTTATTCTTAGCAGAGTGTCACCGCAGAGTGCAATTGATTTCTGTAGAAGCCAAAAGTACAATCCTCAACCTTATAGGTTATTGTGAATGCAAAGCACAAATTCTCATTCATAACTACTTAATTAAAGAACATTATTGGTTTACCTGTAATTGCTTTAATTTATCACAGTGTTACAATTTATAAGCAATGTGTATTATTCTTCACTAGTTTTATTGTAATTACACATAATTTACAATTCACATTACTGGATTTCTAATTAGCCTCTAAATATTCTTGGTTATAAAAATGAAAATACTATTTTAAGGAGACTAGGATAATTAACAATGTATTAAATCTATTGGCTATCAAGCATTTGCCAAACAATACAGTCAACAACAAATTCAGGCTATTTAGTCAATGGGTTATAAAATTTTATGACTTTATGGAGTACAAATGTAGTCCCTGAGGTGCCAACGATATTAAGTCCATTTCAAACTAATCTTGGTAAAACTCTGGTCCAAGTTGTATTTAACAAAGGGAAACATTTACTTTACCTGCTTGGGTGGCAAGTGCCAAAGATGGTGGTAGAGACATTATAGGAATGTTCCCTAATGAACTTTCCTATTCTTAGAATTCTCAAGTTGCTCAACTCAGTGGTTAAGTGACAAAAATAATGAAAACAATTAATACAGATGTATTTCTAAAATTAGGAAAGATAATGTGGTTCATAAAAACTTCTTGATTTGGATTTTTGAAAGTTTTTAGAGAGCTATTTGGGCATGATGCAGCCATAAACCAAAGTCACATGAACTGCTCCTTTTACTTAACCACAAAAGACACATTTTATAGAAAATGCAGCCACCTATACAGTGTATCTAAATAGCCTTTTAAAATTCAATATCTCAATAAATTAATCAAAATTTCTATCATAATATTCTTGGTCAGGTATTACCCCAGAACACTTATATAAATGTTGTTGTTGCTTACTAGGAATGAACTATCAAATGAGTTCTTATCACCGAATTTCTTTATAGATGAGGTTCTATCTGGAGTTTGGGGGAAAAAAAACAGAAGAAATAACTAAAAGATTAAGGAAGAGAGGGGTAACAATAGAGGGATCTGCTGAGAATTCTTCAGAAAAGTGACAGAAGAAAAGAAAAAGAAGCATGTGTCATGGGTGGAGCTCTGTCATTCCAGAAATTCGAAGGGTCCCATAAAACTTGTGGGTACCAGGACAGACTACAAGACACAGAGGAGAATTGGGACTAGCTTCAAAGACAAGTATCCTTTGCTTGATAATTTTGCCTAAGGTCAGCCATGAAATCACCCTGCTAGGATTTTTTTTTTTTTATTCTAGCCCTTAAAGCTGTCCTCACTTCTATAAACCTTTGATGAAAGTGGAACTTTCTTCAACTCAGAATAAAAATAATTGATTATAACTTTGTAAATGGAATCAAAAGATACAGTCCTAAAATCTTGAACTTCAGGTACACTTCAAAAAGATATGTCCATAACTGTGAGCTGTCTACTGAGTCCATCTGTGTTGAAGTTGGGTTGTGATGAATGAAACAGTGGTATCTGCCTTCACTCCAACAACTATGGGCAGATATGAGCTGTTAATAGGACTTGTCTGTTCTATTAAGTTTTGTCTTATGACATGGAAAATGCCTACATGTTCAGTCAGTATCATATTATATACAGGGCCATAATCCAAGCAGCTTCTAAAGATTGTGACCATTTCCATCAAGCCAAGGGTTAGTAGATCTGTCAAGCATCTTCCATGAGTGTCTGTCACTGTGAGGATATGGACAAAGCCCTGTTCTGGGGACTTGTGCAAGAGGCTTGGTAGTGTTCTGTGACAATGGTACCCATTGTAACTGGACTTGACCTGTGGCTAACTCATAGCTGTGACCCAAACCATGTGAATTTAATCACCCTCAGTATAATGCTAGCCAAAGGAAACTTTGCTGTCAGCCCAGGATATCAGAAGAAAGACTGTGGAACTGAACAGTGACTTTCTCTGGCTCAGTCCATTTCTTGCTCAGTTACAACGCTCAGTGCCTTCAAGCTTCTTCTCCACCAAACTGTTTCTATCAATATGCTCAAATCAGTCATTGGTCTAGATTATACATAGACCCCGATTAGGCATAAAACCAGGTTTATGAAGAGTTTTGTCAAAAGTGCAATTCCCGATGCTTTCTCTGTGTGTTTGCATGTCCGTGTGATTTTGAATCACACTTAAACACACATGGAAATATTATGTTGCAAACTGCAGTCATAGAAGCAGAGTTTAATGGGCCTCATAAAGGGGAAGGACGTGCCATCCCTCACTTGATTGTTTCTCAATTAGGACGCAGAACGCTATCCCATTCTTCCTTTTGGATATGACTCGAATCTGTACAGTGCACCACATAAATGATTTTCCATGGCTTTTTAAAAGGCGGTGCATATTAATATTTTAAACTGAAGTAATTGCTTCTTGCTCAGCAATGGGTTCCGTTTATGAGTGTTTATCCTCAGCAATTGGAAAGTATGGTTAATCTAAGTTAAAAATGGGTTCCTTAAATAGCTCTAATTACATTCTGTTTATATTTGTGTGTATCAGACACTTAAGATTTAATCGGGAGCAGTTCTAACAAACCATAATGTTTATTAGCTAGTTTTAAATTATTGTTATGGATGGCAGTTGAATGACAAAATAAATGATTTGTCCGCTACAAAACACAGTAAATAAAAGATGGGCCAAAGCTTATGAAAAAAATATTTTTAGTATAACTTTAAATTTTAAAGTAGTTTATCAGGAAGAAGTTATATAAGGTCAGTTCATTTTCTTTCTTTTTCTTTTTAATTCCCCTTCAGTCTAAAGGTAGAATCACATGATCTCAATCATACTAGATTAAGGATATTTTCATTCTTTAAAAATGTTATAATCTTCATGTTAAGTCATCAGAAAATGGGGAACGATGATTTACATTTTTAATTCCATTTTTGTTAATCTGAAGAAAAATAAATATCAGAAATATTATTAAGGGGTTGTTTTTTTTAAGTACTTGTTGAAAACATATGTTTTACATTTGTGTAACTCCAGATTAAATCAATTCAATTTGCTTAAATTCTGTTTTGATTAACCAGAAAAGACCTTTTGGGTTCATATTTCTTCCTGAAAAATCCTTTAAAAGGGTTTCCTTATTGTTGGGGGAAAATCTGGAATCGAAGACGAATCACATGTCCACACAGTTGTAAGAGCCTCACAATTACTTCATGGGCAGGAGTCATTTGGTGATTGCTTTCTGGGATTTCCAAGATATGCAAAATGAAGTACAACTCAAAAGACAGTCCGTTAATCACAGAAACCACATCTTTGTGGAACTGCTAACATTCATGACTGTTTGTAAAATGCAATCACATTCCCAGGAAAGAAGCTTCTTGAGCTACTAGTGTCATTTTATAAATAACAAAGGAGCGATAAAAGATATTATGATTTCTCTGTGCTGTGGATGAGTAAAAAGGGGAATATTGCTTTATTTCACAATTTCTCCTAAGAAGTTTTATTTAGAGTCGTGTGATTCTGAGAGAGCCACTACACCCTTTGCGCTTTAATTTCCTTATCAGTAAATATGAAGATAATCACGCTGCCTGCTTCACAGAATAAGTTCAATGAAATGATACATGGAAGCACAGTGATGATCCATCCCAGCCATTAGAATGGCTGTGTATTAACTTCATCTCTGCCTCCAGCTCTCAGCTATCTCTTCATCGCCTCATTGTAGTAATTCATCCTTGCCAAAAATCTCTCCTTCTTGCTTAGTTACCCATTGACTTGGCTTCTTGCTCAACTGCTCTCTTTGTACAGCATCCCTTAATATTAAGCTTCCTAAATCCAATGAACCCTGCTCTCTGCCCAGCTACAAAGATCAGTTGCTGCACATGTCTCCAGAAACAACGACATTCCTCCTTCCCTTCACCTCCAAACCTGCCCAAAGCCTGCCTCTCTGTGCTGGGTACAGTCCCTTGCTCATGTCCCTGTCACAGGGCATTTAAGAATCTAGAGTCACCACTTACTGTGCCAAGCTTCTGTGCTACATTCACTCAGACCTCACTCATCACTTCATAACTGTCCTGAGCTATACTGGAGTCTTTCAGTGTTCTTCCAAAGCACTTTACTATGCGTGACCATGTGAACATTTTCTCCAACTCTGCAACTGAGATAACCATCATTTCCTTTACAGCCTGGTCCCAGGTCTGCCCTCCTCTCCCTTGTGAATGCATTTGTTTTACGCTGTTTGTGGACCCTTTATCCTTCTTGGTTCAGTATAACTATTCATAAGCACCTTTTCCCTGATATTTCCTTGTTTGTATCTTCAATTTGTAATCCTGTCACATAGTACCTGCTCAATAAATACCTATAAGTAGATATTTATTATAATAATAAATAAATTTTATTCAGTGCTGTGCTCTTTCTTGCTGAACTGAGAATGAGGGTGTGAGGGTACCCATTAATTGATAGTCTAATTAATTAATTAGTCCATTGTAAAAATTGTGACCGTCTGACCTGTTCTCTTGTCCCCATAGCCTCACTCAATAACCAAGCCTTTCTATGAATTATTTTCTGGTTTTGCTTTCTGGTTATTTTCTTCTTCTTTTGAAATAAAGGGTTAGTCTTTAGCCCAGGCTGACGTGGAGCTGCCTGGACTCCCTCTCTCAGCAATCCCCCTGCCTCATCCTTCTGAGTACTAGGACTTCAAACATAGCTCCCCACTCCAAGCTCATGTCCTGATTTCACACTGTTGTGGACAATGTTATGCCCTAGGTTTAGGTTTTTGTCGCCAGTAATAGTGAATGTCAATAAAGGTGAATATGCGCAGTACTGACTGAGCTATGATGAATGCTAGCTCAGGGACTCTCTACTCTCAGAACTGTAGAAACAAATAGCTATGGACAGAGCTTCGTCTAAGAGCCAGAAAACACCTCCACAAAGATGTGACTTGTGAGCCAAAGCCCAAAGAAGGCTCAAGAGTAGCAGAGCAAATGATCCGCAGTGTCCATGCTAGGCTCTGGGACCAAAGGTGAAAAGGCAAAGAATGTCCAGCTCATGTAATACAATTCTCCAGACCATGCATAAAGCCTAATTCAGTGTTCAGCGCCTAATGAACAAAGCATGGCTGTACATGCCTGCTTACTCAGCACTCAGGAAGTGGATGCAGGGAGATCAGAGGTTCAAGGCCATCCTTATTGATGTAGTACATTTGAGGATGCAAATGATTGTCTCTAACACCATCATCATCATCATCATCATTTTATTATTGTAGGGACTAGGAGGTTTTTTTTTTTTTTCAGAAGGTAAAAGTGTTGTGAAAGCATTAAGACCTGAATTCAAATCTCCAACATCCATATAGAAGACAGGCAGGACCACACTTGCCTGTAACCCCAGGGCTAGTGAACAAAGAGACAGATTGCGTGAACTCACACCAACCTGAGTAGCTGAAGCAAAACACCAAATTTCAGGCTCAGTGGGAGACTTTGTATCAAAATAAGATGAAGAGTGAAAAAAGGAATGCTACTGAGATCCTCCTCTGACCTCAGTACACATGCAGCCTCATAAATACATGGGTGTGTTACACACACATACATACATTATCATTATTATATTATATACTATTTTAATTATATCATTTATATTTTATAAATTTATATATTTATATTACGTATTATTTTAATTATATAACTTATAGTTTTTACTTTTATATATTTTTATGAAGAAAACAATTAGTTTGCTGTTAGAAATAGGTTAAGGGTAAGAAAGGTGTGTCTAATAAGGTTGTGAAGAAAACCCTTCGGAAAGAGATGTCATCTAATCTAAGCCCTCCGAGGAAAAGAAAGTCTCAGTGAGGAAAGTAAACAAGAGCATACCAGCGAAGGGCTGGACAGGGCAGAGCTTCCCTGGTGGCAAAGAACACGCCCTGCCCAGAGAGGAGGAAAAGGCCAGGCAACCACCGGAGCTATGAGTGAGAGAGGTGGTTAGATGAGTTTAGCCAGTGGGAATCCTGACTCCACAGGACCTCATGGCTCAAGACAAAGAGTTTGTTTTATTCTAAGTCATTGGTGAACCATGAAGGGGATGTGGACAGGGTGTTAGGAGAACCCATCTCACGTATTACAACACTGCCTTGCTGTCTACAAAGCTATCCTTCCTAAAGAAAACTGGACATCCAGGATGACAGTGACTTAACATGGTGACAATGGAGATAGAAGTCAAAGAGAAGGAAGAGACTATGGAGATTGGTAATGAGAATTGAACAAAGAAAGAATAAAGACCTCAAGGCCAGAAGACCATGGTGTCCTTTGTTCTTTCCTGCCCCACCCCTAGCTCTGCAGCTGTTACACACTGACCTCATTATTAGTTGAGGATTACCTCTCCAAAATGCTTGAGGCTAAGACCATTTTGCATTTTAAAACATCTGCCCACACATAATGAGTCGTGTTAGAGATGTGGCCCTAGTCTAAATAAGTTATGTGTGTTTTATAGACCATAAAATATTTGTGTTTTATACACATTGCCCAAAGGTGTTTTTTTTTTCTTTTTTTGTCAACATGGACATGTGGCGTGTGCCATGTATGTTGGTGTGCATGTTCACATGTTTGTGCACCTGTATGCACATGCATGTGGAAGCTCAAGGATGATGTCAGATGTCTACTTCCATCACTATTCAATTCATCTGTTGAGGGATGGTCTCATTGAAACTGCATATTGCCAGTATTGGCGAATCTCACCAGTGAACCTCCATGGTGATCCCCCTGCTCTGCTAATAAAATGCTGGGATTCCTAGTGTCAGCTTGGTACAAGGATTCATCCCTCTGCTTCCTGGCAGGGAATATAGTTTAACCCAGCTGTCTCGTGCCCCTGCCGTGATGGACTGTGCCCTTCAGCTACGAGCCAAAGTTTTGCTTCTTTAATTTGATTTGTCAAGTATCTCAACACAGCAGTGGGAAAAGTAACTAAGATACCCATGCTATTCCCCCAAAAAAGTATAATATTTCACCTGGATCCTGGCCAAGTATGGTGATGGTACATGGCTGTAATTCCACTTGGAATGCCCAAACAGCAAGGTTGAAGGTTTGAGGACTGGGGGAAAGCAGAAAGACGTGGGTTCAAATTCTAACCACTTATTAGTTGAGCAAATGGGTCTCTTCTTTTCTTCTGTTTCCCAGTTTTAAAGTGAGGGCATTTCCACTTTGCAAAATAGCCAAGATAATTAAAACTAATGTACATCAAACTCATGACAAAAAATAAATAAATGTCAGCTATTGTTAAATGTTTCCATTCTGTGCACTGTGTACCACTAAAGTATTGGGCTGTTTCATATCCAACACAAACCTACAACTCATGTTCCCCTCATAATGCTGTTTTCTTTATGCAACCTCCAGCTTCATAGAAATTTGCATGGGTCCATGGGTTCCCACCAGGTCTATTTAAGAATAACAAACAAACATATCTCTTCCTGTGCCCATTTCAAGCCCTTTGAGACTTTTCTGTGCCCTGGAGAATCAGGTATACAATTTGTAATTTTATTCAGCAGTGAAATGCCACCACGGTAGGGGTGGAAAAAGAGCTAAAGCAATATTTCAACCAGGAGAACAAGGTCTGGCACCCAGAATAAAAGACTCTTTAATAGGGAAAATAATCTATCAATTTTGTGAAAGGGCTTTTGGAAAAGGCTGGAAGTCTCGCTGCAATATAAAACATAAGTGGTACATTGTCCTAGTTTTAAGGGGTGGAAATTGTATGCCTCCACCAAAGAAAGGAATTCCGTTTGCTTCAGCCTGAATTTTTAGAATATGCCGTGCAGACAACTTTATTTTCTATGGGTTAATAACTGCAGTGAGAAAATTAGGGGATGTGGCACAAATGAAGCTAATTTTAATAATTGTAACAATAATCTTGGGCACATCTCCACAGTTAAAACACTGAAGAATCTGTATCTGTTCATAAAAGAAGCCCCTTGGGGTTATTGTCCTATGCATATTCCTTGCATTAAAATATAGCTGTGGTGTTAGTCCTGGTTAAGTCCACTACTAGAGAGGGCTCTGAAAAAAAAAAAAACAAAGGGTGGGGAGAAGTCCTCCACAGAGTTCATTTCTGGTAATAGCCACATGAGGGTGCTCTAGAGTTCACTGAAGCCTGTCAGTTCACCCAAAAGGTGGCTGGTTGCCTAGGGAATATTGCTGAAGATTTGAAGTTGCGTCCTCTAAGCAGAATAGGCCAGCAATGTGTAAATAAAAAGCCCTGAGAAAAAGCAGTGACCAGGGGTTAACTATTCAGTACTGCAGTATTAGCCAGGGGCACCGGCAGCTAAGCAGGGCAAGCAAAATAGTAAAAGAAACTTACACTCCAACAACAAAATTGATTTTGTACTTCCCCCATGATCTATTAATGTCTTTTTTTTTTTAATCTTAGCTTTTTAGAACCCTAGACATGTCAGCTGAGCTAAGGAGAATATGTCTGTTTTCACTCTAGAAATAAGCGGGAGGGGAGAAGAAACAGTGTCCACAAGGTGGGTGGCAAACACGTTTAGTTGCAAGACCCCCCTCCCCCAAAGCTAACAGCTGTCGATCATTTCAACCAGAAACACTTTTCGGGTCGTAGGTTAATTTATTAATTTAATTGAAGCTACTGTTCTTCGTGTCAGTGGCTTAAGCCTCATCAGTACCCATTTCTTTTTACTTTACTCCATAATACTTTCAAAATATAATGACCAGTACTTGCCTAAGTAAAGGGGTAGACACATAGCTATGGGAATTCACCAGAATACCTTCCTTGTTCTGGTACTCTCTGTTCTAGGCAAGCATTCTTAAAGATGCTGTTGTGTGATTCTGCAGGGAATCCATCAATAGAAAAATGATGATGATGATGATGATGATGATGATGATGATGATGATGATGAT
>CAJQZJ010032944.1:836714-873954 GCA_907164525.1 Lophiomys imhausi | reverse complement strand
ATGATGATGATGATGATGATGATGATGATGATGATGATGATGATGATGATTTTAAAATAAACCCAATTTAAAAATAATGGCCTGAATATACAAACTGTCTTTTTTTTAATAGAATGTGAGATTGTTTTGTTCCTTTAGGAATACAAAATAAATAATCCCAGTTATTTTTTCTTATGATCTCAACATTACTTTTTGTGGATTTGATGAAATAGACTTGCTTTCCTAATGCAGTGTTCTTAGCATACAGGAGAGAATTCTCTATCTTAGGCCGTAGAGCATATACTTAGCTTCTTTCAGATCATTGGCTGAATTGACAATCCATTGGCTGTGTACTAAATGCTGAAAATCTCCCTACAGAACAAAAATCTCTATCCAGTCTAGGACACACAGGGAAACTCAAATAATAAACACCCATAATCAATTATGAAGTATGTAGGAAAACAGTACATTTACAGGATAAAATAGAACAAGGCATAAGGAACTGAAAATATGAGACAGAACATGAGGCGAGGCTGTAAGTTGATGTAGGGAGGCTTCATCCAAAAGGTGACATTTGGGCAAAGACCTGGCAACGGTGAAAATGAACAAATGGGTATCACGGGAAAAAAGTTCAAAGACCATGTGGTAGCCTTCCCGACCCCTCTACTGTAGGAAAAATAAAGTGATTCAGCATAACTCATTTTAAAAAAAAAAAACATTAGGCTGCCATGTTGAAGATAGAATAGAATTTAAGAGATATATAGGGAAGGCCATGGGGTCACCCAAATTAGAGCTCACAGTCTAGAATTGGATATGACTGTGCTGGCATAGGCATGGCAAGACTGTGGCATTAAGACAGATTCATCTACATCTCCAGATGGATTAGATATGGAGTGTGAGGAAGAGAAAATAAAATTAGTCCATGACTAGTCCCCAGCATAAATGAAAAGACAGAGTTACCATCACCCAAATTGTAACAGAGGAGGAAGGGGAGGGGGAGAAAGGAGAAGGAAGGAAGAGGAGGAGAAGGAGGAACAGAAGAAGGGAACGAAGGAGAACAGGAGAAAAGGGAGAGGAGGAAGAGGAAGAAGAGAAGGAAGAGAAACCCATAAGAATGGAGATGCTTGGGAGAGAGGTGAGTCAAAGAAGTTCAGACACTTCAAATCACTCTTCCTCATGGTTTCCAGGCAATCCAGGTGGTATACGAGTTTGAAAGTGCATGCCCTATATTAACGTATCTCACCTGAGGGTCAGGCATCTCTAAGTTCTGGAATATTTATAAACCTTACTGCACACCTATCACATTGTCCATGTTCTCTATTCTATGTCCTTTTGTTGGGTCGCTGTTTTTGTTGTTGTTGTTTGTTTGTTTGTTTGTTTTTTAATCTGTTAAGCTTTAATCATTTTTCCTCTCTGCTGCATTAATGGTTGTTTTCTTTAAACACACCTCTGAAATTACAGTTCTTGCTACCTGTTTCCTAATCTGTTATTAAACTCATTTGCCTTTATTTCAATGACTATAATTTTCAGTGATAAGGTTTTATTTGGTGCTTTTTAGATCCACTCATTATTTCCCTAGATTGGTGTCTTTCTTCTATCATTTTGTTTTATCATTTCAGCTCTCTTAACCAAATTCATTAATTTCATTTTTCCGCTTAGCCCTCTGCCCCCTTCCTCAATTAGCTCAGTGTGGATTCTGGTGTTCCTTACATCTGATCCCTCTGGCTCCTTGGGGATAACTATAGTCTTGGAAGGTTTTACTGTCATGGTGATGAGCTTCCATCCAAAGCCCATGTCTATCCATCATGTCTGGTTCATGAAAATGATGCTGAGGGCTTGGCTTGCCACTGTTTCTCTGAAGGTTCCTGTGACAGCATACATCTGAGAAGGAATTTTGAATCAGTGTCCTATGAAATTAGGATTAGAATTACACACCCAGCGCAAACTTTGGATATCTGACCCCTATACCTGCACAGTGAGGAGTCTTGTTGTTATTTTCTTTTCAATAAACTTTTCCAGGGCAGGGCTGCAAGTCTGGTGTTTGGCAGAAGTCTTGCATAGGATGAGCAAGTGCCTGGATTCAATTCTTGGCGCTTGCCGCCCCCCTCGGTAATGATAAAAATAAAAGAATCCAAGACTGTCACGAAAGTCTATCCTTCAGCACAGCCTCCCACTACCTGAGTACATACACAAGGCAAATCTTCGTTCTTGAGTGGATAGTCATGCTTCGGTCTCTAAGTGTCAATCTGTGTTCATAAGATCTTTTATGTTTCTTTCTCCTAAAAATATCCCTTTCTTTCCTTTTAGCTCTGCCATGTTGTTATGGGGTTGTTGTTCTTATTAATTTTGGAGAACTTTTGTGTAAGCATCTGGCTCTTATTAAAAAATTGTTGATACTTAGATAGAAAGTAGTAAGTAGGATTCATACAGGAAGCATTGGTATTTATTAATCTATGTGATGCAGGTGGCTTTTCAGGCCATTTTGTGGAAAGCAGAACAATGTCTAGTGTCCTGTGGGGGGGACAAGTGTAGTAAAGATTTACCAACTAATACTCAAGGCTTTCAATATTCCAACCACTGCTATAACTGTATGTATATATATACATATATATTAATATATATAATATTACATATTTATATATATATTAAACTGCATGTAATGAATTTTCCTTTCTTGTAATTCTTCCCACATAATCCACATTGTCATTTATAGAATTAGATATGGAACTCACAGGCAAAGTACTACCACAAGGGATAAAAGACTTGGGAAAATATTTGGTCATAAATTATTCAAAGCAACAAGGAAGTATCTTGAAGAAACTTCAAATTGTTGTGTTTCCTAAAATAGGCAGAAAGAGGGAAAAATATTGTTAAATCTGAAAGTCAATTTTATAGCCTCATTAAGATGGCAAGTGAAACACATATTGTAAAAGTATTTAGGATTACACATGTTTATGTTTTAATTAGTTGCAGACACTTCAAAATGTAATTGTAATTAAAGAATCATTAAGTTCATGTTCTTGAAAATAGGTTATTAATGTTGACACCGGGGTTTAATTCTAGGAATTATTAAAATAATCTCAGAACCACATAGAATCAATATGTAGGAATTATAACTGGAATATTTTAGGGAATGTAATGTTTCCTAGACAAAGCAGTTTGATGTCTAAGAATAGAGTTTGTAGAACAAAGAGAAGCTTTGATACACAGCCTCTTCTACATGCTGGAGAACTGAAGAATCTTGGAATCCTGGGTAAATTGTGACAACTCACCATATCTGAGCATAGAAGATTTAAGGCTTTGTCAAAATTGTCAGTCATGCGTAGAAGCATATTCTGTTTGTCTCTTCTTGGAACTGCAGCTACTAACAACTTCTAGCCATTCAAGTTGAGGAGACCAAGGCACTGAGCCCATTCAGAGATTTTTAGATTTTCTCATGAAGTGCCTCCGATACTGAGGATTATCCTTCTAATTTAGCCGAAAAGGATACAGTAGAGATGATGACTCTTATCAAGGTTTGTTTTATTTATGTACATGTAAAAAAGTCACAATAAACTCATTACTTATACACTTCACATATTACTAAAAGTTCTATATGTACATACTTATTATGTATATGTTTATATATGTATGTATATGTATGTGTATGTGTACATGTATATGCATATGATGTATATGTATATGATCTGAATTTGAGTTCAGATCCCAGCCCTCATATAAAAGCTGGACATGACAGCCTGCACCTATAACCTGAGCACTGGTTAGGGGAGCGGGGCAAAGACAGACACTTGGAGCTCATTAAAAGCCAGCCTAGCTAAAGCCCAAGATTAATTGAGAGTCCCTGTCTCACAAAATAAAGAAAACAATCAAGGAAGACCCTTGACGTTGACCCCTGACCTCCACCGGCATGCTCATACACACACATAAC
Organism: Lophiomys imhausi; assembly: GCA_907164525.1. Classification (NCBI taxonomy): domain Eukaryota; kingdom Metazoa; phylum Chordata; class Mammalia; order Rodentia; family Muridae; genus Lophiomys; species Lophiomys imhausi. The sequence goes on along the minus strand of CAJQZJ010032944.1, from coordinate 870,047 downwards.
ATGCATGCAATTTAAATCTATGCTGCTCTGTAGACTGTAGAAACGGCTGAACAACTAACTGCACAAAGACTTTCCCATTGATAAACAGCTATGGTTTAGTGTCCTTGTGGGCTGACACTCTGCAAGTGACATCATCCTATTTATTTAGTTATTTAGTGTAGTAAGACCCCATAATCTGCATTATGGTGAGGATAATAACAATCATCACAGTTCAGAGTACAGCTCTTTTCTCTACCTCAACTCTATAAAATGTTCCACTACCTTCACAGAGATGTGTTCTTTGATACTCTAGCTCGCTAAGCACCCAGTGGTATGCTACCTCAATAAATTCTTTTCACTGGACATACCATTTTTGTGTCTAGGTGGAAGGAATGCATTAGTTGGGCTCTCCTGATATATGTAAGATGGGCACCAATTGGGGGATTAGTTTACTTGTTAGGTAGGCTGAGAACTGGGATCATATGCCAACCACCAGCTAAAGAGAGCTGGGGTCTGAATCCAAAGGCCTGAAAGTTGGTATAAATCACAGAATCCAGATACCTGATCATCTGGAGTTTTGATATCTGGGGCCAGGAAAAAAATGCCCATGTCCGTGTTCTGGTAGAAAAAGAACTCATTCTTCCTCCCCACTCTGTCCAACTCTGACCCTCCACAGACTGGATAAGGACTGGCTCCTTCGTGACTGTGGCTCTTGTCCGGGTCCACTGATCCAGGTGCTAACACATTCTACAAACACCCACAGGCCATTCTCCTGAATATCCCTGGATGCACTGGGCTGACAGAACAAAGTTAGCCATCACTGAGAGAATATTGATGTGTCCATCAGTACACAAGTGTGTTGGATAATGACCTCCACTCTTTCTCTCTGAGGTGGGGCCAGCATCTGACTCCCTTCCTCTGTGGCACACAGTGCTACTACATCTCATGAAATCATCAGGCAAGCAGCACACTGATGGAATGCCCCAAATCCCACTCTCATAAGAGCTAGCAGTTAGAATCTGGGTCCCAGATAAGGACAGTCACCATCCTTTCTGGTGCCTGCTTCCATCTCTCGTCTTCCTTGTAAAATAGACATTTTGTTGCTCCATACTGTACAGAATCATCTATTTAACTTACCTATTCACTGGTAAGGTTATTGAAGCCACTTTTCACCTCAGGGAAGCCCTTGCTGCAGCTTGTCATAGAACATTGTCATGATCATAGCACATCGTGAAAATAGTCATTATTATTATCAGAGTCTCCGTGTCTATTCACTCACCTATAACTAGTGTGATATGGTAAAACTAAAGAGAAATTATCTTTAATTTCCAGACTGGGGAAAATCGTTCTGGGAAAGAAGTATGGCTCAGTTTGTTTGGCGGTCAAAAGATAAGCAATGAGGTACTTTGTAAGTTATAGTGGGTACAGAAGGCAACTTAACTTAAAATTTGAGTTCACAAATGTTTGCAATGGGCAGTAAATATTCCTAGGAAAATGGCCCAACTTACCTGAGGCTCTTGAGGAGACAACAGAAATGATCCTGCATTAGAGAATACTAAATAAACAGGAAGGGTTCCAGTATCCATCAAATAGCAAGATGACAACTTCAAGTATCTGGTGACATGGGAAAGGTGCAATGGTCAGAGTGATCCTCCACCCTTATCTTCAATGTAAGTTGGCAGAAGGATATTTAAATGGTAAGAATTCAGACTATGAATGCAGAGAATGCATCTCTCCATGGTCCTGTCCTTCCTTGTTCAATTTTCATTGCAATGGTCTGACAGAGACTTTTTCCAAACAATTTTATAGCCATGTAATTGGGTAAAACTGCCACCAGTCGATTAAGAGAAGCAAAGAACCATCAAGAGGATGGACGAGATGGGAGTGTCCCTTTTCATGTGCACACATCCCTGACTTGTTATTTTATATGTCTTTAGTTGTTTATATAATATATAATTGCTGAGTTATTATTCCAAATGAAATAGGATATAAGTTCTCCTAGACAATTTTTCCAAATGCAGCCACTATACCACTTCATTGGTAGACATTAAGACATTTTTCATCTATGTATATGTGTACACTTGCACACAGTCTGTGCCCACCCACACAGTCTAAAATTCATATTTTATGACTGTCCTTATACATATACATGTGATAGCTTTTGTTTTATTCTGATAAATGACTGTCTTGGTACACAACTTGGACATTTTTTTCTATTTATGGTAAAGATAATTCCTACTGCACAAATTACTTCTTTGTAATGATTATGATTACTTTAATGTTACCTGTTGAGAGAATATTGTTTTTCTTTTTCTCCACTAAGCAGTGATTCAATAAAACACACACAAACATGCACAAACACACACACACTCACACACACACACACGCACACACACACTCACTCACAAGATTCTTCTAAAGTTTTCTCCAAAAGACCTATATCATTTCCACCAACTCTGTATATCTTATCTATATAAGAATATGCTCTCAGCCAAAATAGGTGTTACATTTGGCATTATGGCAAAAGTATATTGTCCATATTTCTATTTATCAAACTCATTCACCTGGGCATGATGGTAGTCCTAGCACTAGTGAGGTTCAAGTGGGATGAACTGTGAGGATCATGAGATCAAGGCCATCCTGGGCTATATGGGGAAACCTTGGTTCAAAATTAAAAAATCTTTTAAGACCCAGCCTAAATATTTTCATGACCTTCCATGAGTGCCCCTGAATTATACAAGCAATATGTTCTACAGCCTCTCATGAGATTTACCATACACAATTTTGTATTACAGTTATTATTATTGTATATTCTTTTTCTTTTTTTTTTTGGTTTTTCGAGACAGGGTTTCTCTGTGTAACAGCCCTGGCTGTCCTGGACTTGCTTTGTAGACCAGGCTGGCCTCGAACTCACAGAGATCCGCCTGCCTCTGCCTCCCGAGTGCTGGGATGAAAGGCGTGCGCCACCACCGCCTGGCAATTAGTGTATATTCTTAATCCTGCCTCTGAGTTGAGAGCACAGCCAGAGACTATATCTGGTTTATCTTTATGTCACTCCCAGGCCCTTACTAGAGAGACTTTTACATAGTGTGTAGGTGATGACTTCACAGGATCCAAATACAGGAAGAAAAAGAGAGAAATGAATGGAATTATATTGTAAATGAATAATATTTTACAAAGAAAAATGTTGCATATATTTGGTGTATTCTGGTTACACTCTGAGAAAACAGTGAGTATTTAGAAGTCTCATCAAATCGGAAGAAACCCCTGTAAAAACCATTCTGTCCCTCATATGTCAAACTTTGGGGAGAAAGATATCTGATTCCAGTGTAATCAGTTTATTCTATGTTGAGTACAGCATCAGAAACACTTAATGAAAATCATATCATGTCTTCAGACTTAGGGAAATTCATAGAGCTTTGGGTCTCCATTTTCTCTTCTATAAAGCAGATGTAATGCTAACAGTGTTACCCTGAAGGCTGACTCTATATCTTCACTAGAGGTGGTAACTAGGCACCTCCTGTGACTGAGGCACAGGGAGAAACCTGTGCATTCATCACAGGAATGGCTTGAGACCCTGCATGTGAGCACAAGATTAGAATAATAAGTTGATGTTCACACATTAGTGAGTACTGGTCTATACTTATGGCAATCTATTCTTCTATTTATAAACACAGAATTGAGAATGTGTACTCCATTGAAAAGTTTCATTTCAATAAGAGTACAAGCTTCCTATTTAACAGACAGGTTTTTGAACTACGATATCAATTTTTACTAGATCTATGAATGTTTTGGGTTGTAATGATTTATGCACGTATTGATATTTCTACAGTTTTCTTTTATTATCCCCATTAATATTTTTATTAACTTGTTCATTTTTTAAATATTGTTGTTTTTAAAAAATCAAAAATGACAGTGCTTAGTGGTCAAATGCGGTGGCTCACACCTGTAATCCCAACTCGTAAAATGATCACGGGTTTGGGGCTAGCCTATGCTACACTGTGAAAATGCTTCCTGAGAAAAATAAATAAAATAACATGAATTAAATAATGAAAGAAAACGTGCTGGATAGTTTAGAAAAAAATAGTTAAATTGTTTAACAGTATTTATATTATAGTTAATTGATTCGGCAGCCATTAATTCTTATCCAGACATTATAAATTAATACACACAGACACCGGGTGGATTTTAACAAGCCTAGGCCTGGGTTGTGCAATCCTTCTAAGTTAGCTCATAATTCTATTGCCCAAATATAACCCCATATATATATACATGTCCCTTTGTACTATTATTCTCCACGCTAAGCCGATGTTCCAGACCCTGTGGAAGGATTTTCCTTAGTCTACCCCATGGCATGGCGTGTCTTCTTTGTTTATTCCTGGCTTCTTCCCCCCCCCTTTTTTAAGTCCATTTCCCTATATAAGAGAGAAAGGATAAAGAAAAAGAAATAGAAAAGTCCTTGAGTCTAACCTCCTATACCTTGTTTAATAAGACCATTTAACAATTAGTAACCAATCCCCCTAAACAACATCTATAACATATCAAATGACCAAAATATTATCCCCCCACCTTTTGGGAAATTGCTTCCTGCTGAATTGGGTCATAGAAAACCTGTTTGGGGGCCCAAATAAAATAGAAAAAATTGGTTAAGCAATTTAATAGTCCAGTCTTTATGTGCTCATCAATTTGAATGTCCTGAGCAATTTGTAGTCCATTGAGCTTTGGATGGGAAAGTTCAGGGCTTCATTGAAGCCCTGGCTGGAATAGTCTGTGAGCTGGACCATCTGGGCTTGTCTTGTCTTCTTTGGTGTTTGGTCCCTTTGTTCTGAAAATATATAATTTCTCAAAATTAACATCTATTTTTTCTTTTGCGACAGGATTTTTTTTTTTTTGTATATCCTTGTCTTGGATTTATTTTGTAGACCAGGCTGACCTTGGCAAAGGTCAGAGATCCATCTGTCTTTGTCTTTCAAATGTTGGGATTAAAGGCATGTACCATCACACCCAACAGATCTCCCCTAGGGTATAATATCTTTCTTGAAACCAGTTTTCCAGTGGGTGTCCCACATCTAAGGAGACTGGCTTGTGACCCCTTTTCTTTATATCTTTAAAATCTCTTCCAAGGATTAAGATATCTCCCCTAGGGTCTAATGTGACCCCTTTCTCTTTATATCTTTAAAATCTCTTATATCTCAGCATTGTCAAATGACAAGAACATCTTTTTTACCTCCCCATATAGGAAAATCAAAGACATCCAAACAAAATTTAAGCAAAGAAACAACAACATTCCAAAAGCCTTGGTCTAATTGTGCCATCCCGTGTTGTAATTAAAGTTCTGTTTATAATTCCTGAAATCTAGCTTTGACTACATCCTTGGTGGGCCTTTCCCAGATACTCTTGATAAGCACCGAGTTCTCAGGCACTTGTAAGCTCCCCCTGACATCTATTGTATCAGGTCGGGCCTCTTTCCTTCCCCCATTGTTATCCTCAGTAGCTTAGCATTCCATCTGTAAACTCTCTCCCTTACAGATAACCTTAAGCCTATCCTAATCAAATCTTTCTCAAAAAGTATATATAAAACCACAATTGTCAGTGTAAAAATGATCTGTATGTAAAAGAAACAAACTCAATTGGAATCCAAGCATATTGAGACATTATGAATTTCTCCATTTTTAATTTAGGTGGTTAATTTCCTTCTCCAGCTTTGTTTAGAAAGTTGCCTGTTATTTAGCATATAAAGAGAGCTAAAATTCCACCTTTTCTGTAAGGCAGTAGCTATTGTTAAAGGAGCCTCCTTCCCTGCTCTTTAGCTAGGAAATTATTTTTCACCCTGGCCTTCTCAGGCTGTAAGCATGGATTCTACTTGCCGAACGGTGGGCGCCATATGTAGAAAAAAATAGTTAAATTGTTTAACAGTATTGTAACTGAACTTTTAAATTATTATTTAACACTTATTTATTACTAAATTCACTTATAACAAACACCAACAATTTCTTAACTATCAATCCTATAAATTCCTACAACCCCTTTAACCTATCCACTAAACCTATTGATAATTATAACAACTACTTTCATAACCTTTTAGAATGATACAGTCTCAGGGGCAGGTCCTCAGTCATCAGGAACACAGTCTTTGTTGTAGATTCTTTAACGTACTTAGCAGTTCTTTTTCTGGATCTCTCAGATGCAGGTTCCTCAGGGTAAGTTGGTTATTGCAGTCTCACCTTAAATAAGGCTTCATGCTTTCTTTTCTGTGGGAGACTCCAGCCGTCTGCAGGCCAACTTACTTCTCTTGAATCAGGAACTCAGCTGCTCTGCCTCAGTCCTTAAAGCCAGGCACAGTTTCCCCTAGGCCACTGATCGGAGAGATCAAACCCCTCTAGGCAAAAGCTGAGCCACAGGGTCCAGTCCTTGGCCTTTTGGTGTCTTGCTCAGGCTTTCTTTGCTCACCGGCTTCTTTCTGCTTCAGGGAGAGAGCTGGCCATCAATGGCCAGCCCTTTTTTCAGCAGGACTCTTGGAGCTCTCTAGCATCAGGGGCCCCTTCCCTTCTGGGCTCCATGCACTGTCCTTAGATAGGAGGAACTCTGTTTCAGCTTAATTTGGGCTCTGCCCACTTAGCAGCTGAAAACAATGTCAGGCCAGATACTTTGTTTCAAGTCTATTGATTCTTTCCTGTTTTTCCTGACTTCAACCTTGTTTTTCAGTCTATTAAGTCTTTCCTGTTTTTCCTGACTTCATGCTGATAATGCTCTTCAGGCCCCGAATTAAGAGACAGTATCAGAAACTCCTACATATTTCCTAAATCTAATTTATCTAACCCCTACATAGTATTTATATTATAGTTAATTGATTTGGCAGCCATTAATTCTTATCCAGACATTATAAAATGAATACACACAGACACTGGGTGGATTTTTAACAAGCCTAGGCCTGGTTGTACAATCCTAGCCCATCTAAGTTAGCTCATAATTCTATTACCCAAATATAACCCCATATATACATACGTCCCTTTGGACTATTATTCTCCATGCTAAGCCGATGTTCCAGGCCACGTGGAAGGATCTTCTTTAATCTACCCCATGGCATGTCTTCCTTGTTTACTCCTGGCTTCTTGGTTTTTCAAGGCAGGGTTTCTCTGTGTAACAGCCCTGGCTATCCTGGACTTGGTTTGTAGACCAGGCTGGCCTCGAACTCACAGAGATCCTTCTTAGAATATTAAACATCTCCTTGGATGTTATACCATTATCAATAAAGACATAGCAAATCCCATCAATAAATAGAATAGTAGATAGTAGCATCTTAGCGATGTTTGCACCCACTTTGATAGAGAAGCCATTTTACTCCTGAAGTTCTCAAGAGAAGGGAGAAATAAGCCCTCTTTGCTCTACTGCGTTGACCCATGACTCTGAATTAGTACAGTATCAGTGGCCAAATCTGAACGGTAAAATGAATCTGTTGGGATTAAGGGTTTAGCTATTGCATGGCTAAATGGGTCAAGCTCTCTTAACTGATGGATTAAACCCATGCCACCCAAAAGAGGAAAAGTTTTAACTGAACAAACCTGCCAGCTTTCAGTATTCCTACTCTGTCACACTTTTCCCACAAGACTGTCAAGCTCTCAAGTTTTAGAAGGAAAATAAAATAAAAATAAGTTCATAATACCTCCAACTCCTCTTCTGAGCCAGCCTTATTAAAGAGAAATGTAAACACTCATTGTCCAACCTTCTAGCTGATGAAGGCACAGCTGCATTTGGAAAAGTACAACTGTTAACAACAACAACCATCCACTTCTAACTATATGAGTATTTATTACAGCTTCTATGAACACTACAAATATACGCTGCTTTTAGGAAGAATACAAAGTTCTCCACTTGATAAATATTACTTACAAGGGGGTAAAATAGACTAGAGTGCCCCTGTTCACACATAGGACACATCAACAGAAAGCAAAATCAATTTCTTGTAACCCTAAGAACAAGAACGTGTTTAGACATGCCGGGGAGCCAATGCAGGAAACCCAAATTCATGCTTCTCCAATTCCAGTAGTTTCTTCATAGACTTATTACATGTCTTACCTTTCTTATCATTTTAAGTAAAAATCCCAAGAAATCATCTAGCTCTCTTAGTGATATTCTCTCTATTTGTTTATAGTGAAAGTTAGAAAGACATATAGTGGACACTGCAATTTAGTTTTTGAGATTTATTTATTTCTTCAAGTTACATCTCATCACAGTCCCCTCTCTCCTCCCCCTCCTGGTCCCACCCTCCCACCCTCTTCCCCCTCACCCTCCTATCCGCTTTTCTTTTTTAATTTAAGGTATATCTTTTTCCCCCCAACAGCTCCCCCTTTTAGTCCAATAAACAGCTCTTTTTCTTACAACAATAAATACAATACAATACAATAAGAATAATTAGGCCACAAATATGAAAATTATAAGGTATTACATACATTCCCAGTGTCCAACTCATATGTTATTTGGCACCTGATAGTAATATTCTATTATCTATCTATCTATCTCAATGAGTTTAAAGTTCTGTACCTAATTCAGTTTCCATCCTAACTTGCATTACCAACTTAAAAGCATAACCCTAAATGGTCTGAGGAAATTGCCTTTTTAAAAAATGTTCTCCTCAAGAGAACCAGGCTCTCTGTTGGCTATGTTGTTCCCTCAACCCCTCTCGCCTCTTCCTAACAGGAGGGGAAAGTGTATATAATGGCAGATTTTTCTGTTTAATTCCCACAGAGTGTGTGTTCCCTGCCATGGGTTTGTATCACTGCCTAATGCAGTAATCATTCAGTGTGCAGTGGAAGAGTGGCAGTTCAAGAGAAAAAGAACCATCGTAAAAGATCTATTATCCTGTCAATATGCGCACAGAACTCTCATTAATGATAATTAGATTTACCCCCAGTACAAGGGGAGGCTAGACCTCAAACAGCAAGTTTAAAAAAAAAATCCTATCCAGCAATGTAGAACATAGGGGGAAAATTTTTTTTTTTTTTTTTTTTTTTTGGTTTTTCGAGACAGGGTTTCTCTGTGTATCCTTGGCTGTCCTGGACTCACTTTGTAGACCAGGCTGGAAGTCATTCCTCCCTCCAAGCAACCTTAACTTGTGTAAAGACATTTATGTGGCCATTAACCCATGTGGAAATTGAGCTTGTCAGCATCACACACAGAATGTATGTACGGGTAACTGTTCAAGAACAATCTCTCAAATGAACTAAGTACACACTGGATTTCTTTCTAGGCAGGAGACCTATTCAGTCCGTCATCTTTTTAGCAGAACAGCAGAGAATGGCTTAGTTTAGTAGACTCCTTATTCATACTTGTCTTTGAGATAGAAGAGAAGGGACTAAACAAAAGAAGTCCCTGCTCCAGACATGTGGCCTCTGAGTAAAAAAGAACATTTAGGTTGTCCTTCTCTTCCCGCTTCCCCACCTGGCCCATTTCCCATCCACCCAAAATGCCCTGTGGTATTTCCGTTAAATAAATTTAAAGAAAAGTTTTGCACCATCTGTGTCTATATCCAACGCAGCATAGTTCTCACCCTGGTTGTTGTGACAGCCATAATTTGGACCCTATTCCTCTACATGGAAACAGCAATCCCACTTCTATGTTCACAGTCAGTGCCCGTGGTTCTCTAGTACTCCCCCCCACCCCCCACCCAGTGAAAGCTGGACACCACCCTCAGGATCCAGCCGTTCCGGTTGATGTTTCTGACCTCATAACCTCCCCCACCACACCCAAACCCCAGGTTCCTCTCACCCTGCAAACCCTCTCTGCTTCCCAGATGTCTCACTGAAATGCTGACTGTGTTCATCAGTCTTTCCTTGCTATGACAAGATGTCTGACATAAGCAACTTTAAGGGAAGAAATGTTTGACCCGCGGTTCTGAAGTTTTCAGCCCCAAGATCTGCTAGAGCCACTCTTCTTATAGGGGATACTTTGTAACCAATCCTACTAAATGATCTCTGACTCTAGGTATTCCCACCCACTGACAACTCTCTATAGAGTTGTTGAAGGAAGTGGAATCTCACTTCCTTCAAACCTCTATACAGAGGTCACCTCCCCAGAGATCCCTCTCCTAAACCACCTTCATTGGCATAACATCTCCTCACCCTGCTTCTTGTTTTCCCCTTGAATTTCTCTGCCACATTCCATCCGCAAAAAAAAGTCACAGTGTAATAAATATATATGTATTAAGGCATCTGTCTGCAGCTGTCTACCCTAGAGGAAGATAAGCTCCCTGAGGCGCTTTATCTGGGTCTCTGCTATTGAACTAACACCAGGACAGTGGCCCAAGCAGTGCACCATAAACAAGTGAAATAAAAAAGTTGTTACACTTATTGGAGACACATTGCATCTGTGCTAAGTCATCAGCAATCAATGAACCCAGGAACTATAGCATCTCTGCAGTATAATTTAAAAATTATGTAAAAAGATACAGTCATATGTCAGCTTTAAACATCCTAAATCAAACAGCATCACCTTCTCAGGTTTCTTTATTCCTCTCTCACACCGGAATAGCTTCAGCATAACCGGGATAAAGCAGTTACTTGCCTAACATGTACGGAGTGCTGGGATTAACCCTCAGCATTGAGAAACAAAATCTCTCATGCATTCTGTGTTTGGGATTTTTAAATATGTGCCCTTAAAACACAAATATATTTTTTCATCCACCTTAATTTAATGTAATAAAAACTCACAGGGATTATGACCCCCCTTTTTTTTTTTTTGTTTTTTCCTTGGATCTTTCCCAAAATCAAACTTACAATGAGAAAAGAGCCACTATCTTCTGTATCATAAATCAGGACTGCTAGGAACAGCAGCTTGGACACGAGTGTACTGGCCTGAATTATGCAGCCTATGAGGTTTTTGTGTGTGACAAGCTGACAGAGGTTGACACTCAGTGGGTTAGTACCATGTAGTTGTCAGCTGGCATTACGACTTGCGGTCAATTCTGCAGTCAAAATAAAGGAAGAATGACAAAGTCCATATTTGAAATCTACACTGTAGCTCTGTGGCAGCCTAAAGCATTTGTTTCTATTTGCTGGACAATAAGCAGCACCCACTGGGCTTTGCTGACCAGAGAGATGGGCTCCTTTATGCTTAAACAGAGGATCCGTTAACACGGAAGTATACTTTGTTCATAGTGGCCATAAAAAACACATTTTTCTCATCAAACGTTTATGTATTTTTCTTAAGTTAACTACAATCATATATAATAGAAAACAAGCAAGGGGAAAAATCAGAGAGAAAGCGTGTCTAACACAAGAGGAGATCCTTACTATGATCCCAGTAGATCTGCGAAATGGAACTTGTTTATTCTACATTTTTAAATATACTTACTTGACATGAAAACGTCATAGTGAAACTCATTGCTTCGTATGCCACCTTAGAAATCAATAAAAAAGGATGGCCTGGATGGACAGCTCAGCGGTTAAGAGCCCTGGCTGCTCTTCCAAAGGACCCCAGGTTCAAATCCCAGCACCCACGTGGCAGTTCACAGCTGTCTGTAATTGCCAGATGTAGTGCTACACACCTTTAATAGCAGCACTCAGGAGGCAGTGGCAGGTAGATCTCTGTGAGTTCAAGGTCAGCCTGGTCTACAAAATCAGGTATGCACAGAGAAACCCCTGTCTCAAAAAAAAAAAGAAGAAGAAATCAATAAAAAAAAAAGTACTACCCATCTGAAAGATTATGTTATTACCATATTACATTGGGTTACAGTTGATCACGGAATAAGGCTTTCTAAGAGCCATGGTTTATTTCTCCTTTGTCCTAATGCCTATCATGAGCAAAGCAAGCTTTTAAACTTATGGAAGTAGTGAGGGAGGTGATCTGCGGATTGTGTTTATATTGTTATCAAGCTGTTTGTGTTGCCTTTTCTTGGAAGTGAATCACCCTTGTTTCTGAATTGGGACATTATTTTTTATCCTAAACTATGAGATTGTGCCTTCTTTGTATAATGAATGAGAGTTTTATCTGGAAATTGTTGCATAGCCACACTCCTTTTTACATGGACTTGGAAATTCAGTTTTGTCTTATCCTTTTGAGTGAATGAATATAGACAGAGGAAATCTTCTACCTATCTGACACTGGTAATTGAATTACTGTACAACACATTAAGCAAAAAAAAAAAAAAAAAAAAAAGTATGCACAGTATGTCAGTTAAATTATGTTCTCCTGTTCCAGAGAGAAGGCTCTGTACAGAAAGAGAAGGAGGCCAAACGTTGCCAAGTGGTGGGCACTGGTATTAGGAAGGGAAAAAAGACGATAATTCATGAGTTCTTAAGCTTAATTCTCCCTTAAGAACTGAAAGGAAAGAATAACTCAGGCTTGGCTTAATAACTCAGTCGTTTCCCTTTTGGGTTACTTCCAAATGAGCCAATAGATTAGGCAAAGGACATGTAAGATCCAACTACAAGTATGGAGATGTGACTGCCTAGTTTTTCTGAATATAGGATGTCAAATTTGGGAGTTAACTGAGTGTGAACCCAAAAGTTTAACTTCAGAGGGTTCCTCAGTAAAGCGTTTAACATGAATCTCAACTAGAGAAGCCTCATCAGTGCCTGGAATCTCAGCCATTGACAAGGGCCACAGTTACCAGCCCAATGAGAACTGATGATACTGTTGAATTCATATGCATGACCTCAATCCACCACATTTGACTCACTCATTTAGTGCCTCTAAAATGTGAATCTCGTTTTTAACCTTCATTAAAAGACACTGATGTATAATGGGTGACATTGTATGTTGATACCAATTTCCACTTCTGTGTGTTTGCCAATTGTGAGGCACTATTCTAAGTACTTTATGTATGCTTCTCAATGTAAACCTCTATAGAATTTCAAGCAGCCAATGCTCTTATTATGTGTGATTCACAATGATAGTGCTAATTCCTGTGAATATCATGAGATAATACTTAAGGACTTGAACATAGAAGGAAAGATATGTTTATATATCTTCATTGCTCATGTGCACGTATGACTACACAGACACTGACAAGCACATACCTACACACCACCATGTCTCATTGCCTCTTCCTTCATCTTAGGTCAATGGAGATAATTTATATATATACAATTCACTTATTTAAGTCTGCATATCTGAATGAATTTTGACACACTTACATACAATGGAACTAGTACCAAATAATGTTTAGAACATTTCTGTGGCTCTAGAAATATTATTTGTAATATTTCCCAGTTAACCCCAGCGACATCACCTAAGAAAATCTTTTGTCACTATATACTAGATTTATATGTTATGAATTTTATGTCTGTGCAGGGATTTAACTCAGAACTTTTCACCTGTGGGGCACACATTGCACAATGAGCTGTATCCATAGTTCTAAAATACAGTTATAGTCATATGTGTGTAGCAGCAATTGTACAAATCAGTATCCCATTCCCTCTCAATTATTGAGTACATGCATATATATTTATTTATCACTCTGTTCATTTATGGATGTTTTTAGTTGTTTTCAGTCTTAACTAGTGTGGATAGAGCTGCTGTGATCATTTGCATAAAGTCTTCATAAAGACGTGTTTCTTTTTCTCTTGGATAAATTTCAGAGATACAATTACTGAGTCTGAGAGTAAAAGCATCTTAATTTTATAAAAGAAATAAAACCAAATGGCCATCATGATTCAGACCTGTGTTCTCTGCACGTTTAGGCAAGAAGATCACAAGTTCAAGACCAGCCTAAGCAACACAGTAAGACATCTCAAGATAAATGAAGTGAAGAATTGCTAATATTAGATCACTGACAGGACAGTGGTCTGGCATGTGCAAATCCCTAGGTTCAATCTCCAACAAGACACAAAAGAGAGCAGCAGCAAAAACAAAACAAAAAGTGTTTTTCAAAGTGATTAAGTAATTAATGCACTACATTACAGTCCTACCAGCAATCTATAAGAATGTGAGAAATTACAGCTAGTGTTTCATACCTCCAGCACTTGCTGTAGTCAATCTTTATAATATTTGCCTTTCTTAGTGAGTGTCCTATGATACTTCATAATGACATTAGTTTTCATTTTTATGATGACTATTGGAATAAAGGACTTTTATGTGCTTATTAGCTATTTGTATATCTCTACTTGTAAACAAACACTCATATTTTCTGTCCTTTTAAAATATTTATTTTTCATAAGTGAGTTGTAAAGATTTATCACATATTCTAGATGCTACTAATTGGAAGCTTGACTTAATAATCTTTAGTTTTCAAATTGATGAAGGTCAATTTTGAGAAGCCTAATTTATAGGGATTTTTAATCTTTTATGGCTTTCCATGTTTTAAAGATTAAGACATTTTTAAATTTTTAAGTTTTGTAGTTTAAATTTTTATGTCTGTCTCCATGTGATGGTTAATATTGATTATCAGCTTGAGAGGGTCTAGAGATCTCCTAGGAAAAGAGGCTGTTAACCTATAAATAGGTTAACAGACACAAGAAGACCCACCCTAAGTGAGAGGGGCACCAACCCTGGACTCTGGTCCAGCAGCATTCCTCACTTCTTCCTGACCACGTCAAACTCTGATAGCCAGGACTGCCCTGCCGTGATACAGGTTGAACTATGTAGAGCTGAACGGTGAGTAAAATAGGCCCGTTCTCCTTAAACTTGCTTTTGTCAAGGTATTTTAATGCCAGTAAGAGGAAAAGTAATCCCCAAGTAGAAGATGAGCATCGAAGAATCTCCAGTGGGAGATGATTGAATTAGTTGCAAGCCTATCTCTTGGTAGGAAAAGCCCCTTGCTCCAACTGTAGACAGAATGCTGTCCAAAAAAGACAAAACCCGGAAGTAGGTAAGTCGACAGCCTAGCTCTGCCAAGACAGGGTAGGCAAGTCCTTCATAGCCCCTGCTCTACAATCAATGTCTATCAGAGAAACGGGGCCAAATGACTGAAGATCGATGCTGTAATGTATGGAGAGAAAATGGGAACTGTCCAGGCAGCCACTGGTATGTCATTTCTTAGTTTTGGAAACTGTAGGCCCTGTACTTCCTATAAAAGCAGATATATTTATCCCTCACAGGTCTCTGAGGTGGTTGAAGAACAGATAGCTAGAGTCTCATAATTAAATTTTGAGTTGTTTAGGAGTCAAGAGAATGTTATAGATCTAAGAAGATGCTTTTAAAATTGTGTTGCAAGTTAGTATGAATGTTGAGTTAGATATATAACTTTAAACTCATGGAGATGGTTAGATAGTAGAATGTTAAAGTCAGGTGCCAAATACATATGGACTGGACACTGGGAATGTACGCTAAGCCATATAACCCACAAAACTGTGGCCTAATTACCTCTGTTGTTTTGTATTGTATCTATTATCATAAGAGAAAGAGCCATTTGTTGGACTGAAAGGGGAAACTGTAGGGGGAAATAAGATATACCTTAAACTTAAAAAAAAAGGGAAGAGGATGAGGGGTTGAGGGTGGGAGGGTGGGACTGGAGGGGGGAATAGGGAGGGGACCGTGATTGAGATGTAACTTGAAGAAATAAAAAATAAAGGAAAAAAAATACCAAAAAAGAGGAAAAGTAACTAATTCACTCAGCTACTTTTCTTCTGTATTTTGAGTTAAATTTTGCTTATAGTTTATAGTAAATAATGAAATACAGGGGGTTTTTTCTGGATCTTATTGAGAAGAATATTCTTTTCCCCCATTAAATTACTTTGGTATATTCAGTGGAAATCAACAGGGTCCTATTTCTTGGGAGGGTATTTTTAGTTGGACATTGGAATAAATATTGAACACAGCTTTCTTTTAACCTTCTTAACATTTAAATGGAAATTTTATCTCACAATGTTGAGGTATGTGAAACCCACCTACCTTAAACAAAGCCAGTTTTCTAACCCCAAGACATTAATAATTATAATATTTGAAGAGGTTAACATTATGTTTTCAGACAGGAATAGGACAGGAGAGCAGAATTGCCTGGGCATTCCTAGTATCTCCTCTCACCTGCTACCTTGTCCTTCCTTATCCATGAACCACTAGCTCAATTCAATGGAATTGAAGTGTCTATCACACCTGAAAAAAAGTGGCCTTTTGCCTGACACCTGAAAAGAGACATTGTACCAAGAAAACATGGTGAAGGCCATCTGGGCAAAAGGATAGAAAGCAGAGAGGCTTGCAGTTTTCCTGTTTCCCTGAGAGGCTGCTGTGGTAGAATTAATACAGGTAGCAAAGCATGTCAGGAAGGAACTCGTGAGACAAAAGGGAGATCTGGCTGCAGCAGAGCATATGCTTCAGGAAGAGCTCAGAACAAGTGCTTGCAAATCCGCTTGGTTGCAAATTATGGAGGGACTCCAATCCTAGATTTAGCCTAACTTGAATTGGTGGACAAAAATAACCACCTCACAAAAGAGATGTCTTGATGCAAGGGAGGTTGTAAGATGAACTCAGACTGTCTAAAGCAAAGAGAACAGTAAGTCATTTACTATTTAATAAGATTTATGTATTGAAAAAAAAAAGCTAGGTTATATCAAATCAGTTAGGTGATACCAAATCAGTTTGGAAGCTACTATAATAGCGTAGATTGAAATAACTCTGATGGGAATTAGAATAAAAGGAACTTAACTAAGTTCTCTCCGCACATGAAAAACAGTCTCCTTTGTTGTCTTGGTCCATTGAAGCAATTCTTATGAAATATCATCAGCTAGGCTGGTTATAAACATCAGGAATTCATTTCTCGAAGTTAGAGGTTCAGGGAACTCCAGGAGCAAGGCAATTGCATTGTCTAGAGAATACTCATTTCCTGGTTCAGAGACAGCTTCTCTCTGGGTCTTTACATGGTGTAAAGGATGCTGGAGGCCTCAGGTCTCCCCAATAATATTACTAATTCCTGTCAGGTGGTGGTGGCACATGCCTTTAGCCCCATGGAGGTAGAGACAGGCAGATCTCTGTGTGTTTGAGACCAGCCTACTCTACAGAGCAAGTTCCAGGGCAGCCAGGGTGACACAGAGAAACTCTATCTTGAAAAAATAATGATAATAATAATGATGATGATAGTAATAATTTCTGTCCCCATCACTTAATCACTTCCCATAGGCCAAATCACCACACTATCTATCATCTTGGGGATTAGGGCTTTACCATTTGAAACTGGGAGGATATGAACACCGAGGTCACAATGCTTGACAACTGAAACATATGAAAAACTAGTTTTTTTTTTTAATTCTTACTTTCTTAAGAACCTTTAAATACCTTCAATTTTTTAATGACCAGCCATGACAAAGTTGTATGCCCGTCTCTTATGGTATGGATGTCGGTAAGTTTACAATGCATTTTTCCATGATGAAAAAATGGCTTTAAAAAATAATTCCTTGCTTTTATGCTTATGTTGCCTGCGTGTGTGTCTGTGTACCACACTGTGTGTACCTGACTACTGTGGAGGAGCCTGGAACCTGCGTGTGTGTCTGTGTACCACACTGTGTGTACCTGACTACTGTGGAGGAGCCTGGAACCTGTGCGTGTGTCTGTGTACCACACTGTGTGTACCTGACTACTGTGGAGGAGCCTGGAACTAGAGTTAGAGATGACTGGGTAGGTTCTGGGAACTGAAGCTGGGTCTTCAACAAAAGGAGCAAATGCTCTTAAGCAAGGAGCCATCCCTCCAGCCATCTGTTTTCTTTTAGGTTTTTTTTTTTTTAAGTTTTGTTATCAATATATCATTCTGGCCTCCCTGCAGCTCCCTGTTCCTTGAGATCTCCACCGAGTGAATTCAGATGAGCCACACAGGGCACAGTACAACAGGCAGGGTTTATTACAGGGTAATGGGAGACCTTGTAAAGTGTAAGAAAGAACAATGGCCAAAGTCGCCATTTCGGATGAAAACACTCTCACAGGATGGCAGTGTGCAGTGTCCAAAGGGATCATCACAAAGGGAAACACTCTCACGGCTGAGAGTGGATAACAGCCAAAGAGACCATTGTGCCAACCTATGTGTTAGCTAGGCTTTATACAATTTCTGGAAGTTTCAGAAACAGACAACTTTTCTGGGAGATGTTTTTCTTTACAGGTGACTCACTGGCCCGTTTGGAGTAAGACTTTATGCTCTGTCCAAAGAAAGGGGCAATTGTGGATCCCTGTTCTTTCCAAGAAAGCCTCTGGGCTAAATAAGATTGTAGGATCTTTCTGGCAGTTTAGAAGGCTCAGAGATAGGACTCAGGGCCCATTCTTGATCCAAGTCCTGATGTTTCATCTCCTAGTTTTACAAGGTGCCTATTCGGGGGAAGCCTTCCATCGCCAATGGTTTTCAAGCCTGATAACTAGCTAGTAACATTTGTAATTGACCTGTGTTAGCTATAGATTTTCAGTTCATCTCTTCAACGCATAACAACCAGATATGTGTAACTGGTTTAACCATCATCTGTGTTTGTGATAGGCATGTTAAAAATCCTTTCTAAGCCCTTATTTTGAATTATACACTTCACTGAGGTAAGTGTGCCTTGCTTCTATTTTTGAACTATCTAGGGTCCCCAGCATGTAATGACAAGCAGCAATTCCCAGGTGTGTAAAAATGTTTAAAGATCAGAAAAGTTCTCTTGAATTTGAAAAGGGTAGTAGGAAAGAAAGGGAAGGTGACTCACTGTGCCAAACCATCCTGAGATATGTCTTTGATTACTTGCACAAATACAAAGAAATCATCAGCCCCCATTGTTCAAATCCCCAGAACTAAAAAGGTACCAGAGAGATCCTGAGGGCCCAATCCAAAAGGGAAGAGCCACACTTCATAATGGAGTACAGATGCTGCAGACATTTGCTTTGTGAGTAGTTCTGCAGCTGTGTTATATTTATCTGGACTACATCTGATTCAGATCACCAGGCAACAAATATTTATTCAAACTCTCTCTTTATTTAGAAGGCAGTCGAGTTATGTCAGTGAGAGAGCTACTGCGTAGGGATAGTATATTAAACAGTAGAAAGGCATGATCTTTCCCCCCCACTAATGTTAAGTGATAGCGTAACATCATAAATCACTCTTACCAAAATAATGGTGTTTGGAAAGTGATCATTTTTGACTGTTTACTTCAGTTGGCATCCCTGGAATGAACTGTCTCCTGTGTAATCTGACGAGGCAGGACCCAATGCCAATGTACATGCTGCTCTATGAATGTTTCAGACCATTTGCTCTGGTGTAAATCCATGTAGACTGTGTAAAGATGGGGCTCTGCATAGTTTATTTTGTCTCTCAGCCACAGAACACTAAGCCCTGGACATTATTTTACACAGTGGGCTTTGAATTCCATGCCCATGGACCACAGCCAGCATCACACACAGGAGTTAATGACCGATTGTTATCTTAGCCCATCACTTGCATTCCTTTTGATAAGGTTCCTCCAGCACGGGAGTGGATCAAAAAGTACAGGATTAATTAAGGTCAAATCCCAATGAAACGTGTAATCCATTTTTCTCAAAGAAAGAAGTTGGAAGAATCACAGAGTGAATTTTATAAACTAAAACCCAATTTTTAAAATGTTTAATTAAACTTCAGAGTTAATTTCCTTCATTTAAAGAGACAGATGCAACATAATTTAAATGTGTCAGTATATCATCCGACAGGAAACATTCATCTTTTCTGTGAACTACTGTGATTTACGTTGGTGATGAGCCACCCCAAACATCCTAACAATCCAGGCACGTCTAAATCATCCAACTATGCTGACACAAGTATATTAACACCTGATAGTAAAAATTAGTCTCTGGGAAACCACTGAGTTTGGGTTCAGTTGTGTACCGTTCTTCAAACACGTGAGTTTTGATGGAAAATGATCGAACAAGTCACCCTGTGGTGCAATGAACTCATTATTCTTATTTAAATGCTATGTAAAAGGATATCACTCTCAAATAACAGAATTATAAACAAAATATTTTGCTGAGTTTCTGAGTCTCTTCTAAAAACCTCTTGTTTGAGGAGCTCAGAGGGAGAGGGAGAGGGTCATTTTTTTTTCTCCTAATAATCCACTGTTAGTTTTTCCTACCATAACATATAGAAGAAATGTAAAATAACCTTTCAGTTGTCTTATTGCTCTAGCTAAGGCTTCAAGTAGTGTATGGAAAAGGTACAGAGAGAGCAGACAACCTTGGTGTCTTCCTGACTTCAGTGGAGTTACTATGAGTTTCTCTCCATTTTAGTTGATGTTGGCTATTGGCTTGCTGTAAACTGCCTTTATTATGTTGAGGTGTGCAACCTTGTATCCCTAACCTCTCCAGGAGTTTTATTATAAAGGGATATTGGATTTTGTCAAAGGCCTTTTCTGCATCTAATGAGATAATCTTTGCCGACTTCAGACCACAAAGGCACCATGGCTCTCCCATGTGTTCCACCCTGAAACTGAATCCCACAGAAAATTGTATCTATCCCCTGTATGCCTACTAAGTTATACACATCAGAAACTGTAATAAACTCCCTTAAAAGTCACAGTCCTAGAGTCTAACAGAAACCATGTTTTAAAATCTAGTTTAAAAATCAGTATTAGCCCAGCACTGGCGACTCACATATTTAATCCCTTGGGAGGTAGAGGCAGGTGAATTTCTGTGAGTTCTACAGAACAAGTTCTAGGATAGCCAGGGCTTCACAGAGAACCCCTGTCTCAAAAAACAACAACAACAACAACAAAATGAATAATATTAAGTAACCAAATCACCTATTTAGTCCACAGGGCCAGTGGCCTCATGTTTTGTGGCCATGACTAGCACTATCTCCTCACCACTCATTTAGATCATAAGCTAGCTCCTCAATCTGTGAGCCAAAATAGGCCTTTCCATACTTAGTTTGCTTTTGTTGGTTTGTTGTTGTTGCCATAGCATTTGAAAAGTCATCAATGCATGAGTAGTCATTTATTGGCATACAACACCCTCACTGAACCTTTTATCCCCACTACCCTTTCTTTGTTCTCCTCACATCATGAGGCAATCAGGAGACAGAGAGAAGCTGGACCATAAGCAGACACTACAATCAACTCAAGGCTTGCCTCCCAGTGACCCACTTTTTCCAGCAAGGCCCATCTAAGCTAGCTCATAATTTTATTACCCAAATATGACCCCATATATACATACATCCCTTTGGACTGCCATTCTCCACAATATGCTGATATTCCAGGCCATATGGAATGATCTTCTTCAATCTATCCCGTGGTGTATGTCCTCCTTCTTCCTGCTCTTGGCTTCTTCTTGGAGGCTTCTTTTTCCGAAGATGCTCTCTCTCTCAGAAGCCCACACACCTTATTCTTGCCTACCTTAGTCTTTGCCCAATTTCTAGGCCTCAGCATTTATTTAACCAATCAAATACAATGTAAGTAACAGACATCAAGCAAGACCAATTAATTAACATTTAGAATGCTTAACACTACCCCAACAGCCCTACCTCTCCAAGGTCCTACAACCTCTCAAAGCAATCCCACCAGCCTGGGACCAAGTACTCAAACATATGAGCATGTGTACACAATTCCCATTCAAACCATAACAAAAAGAAAGGAAAAAAAACTTATATGCTGACAGATGTTGAAAGGAAAAAAATCAGATTACAATTTTTACATTGTTAATATACTTTATTATAAAATATACCAAATAGAATTTTAAAAAGTCTCGGAAGTACAAATGCATTGGATTTGAGTAGGAAATAGATTAATGAGGCACATATTACTTAATTCTTTCCATAAAGTAGACGCTAAGACAAATAAATCCTGTACTCTAATAGTTAAGGGTAGCAATAGCTATACATCCCATCATTTAAACTGGAATTTGGGATTTTATGTTGCTAAAGCAGATGAGAAATGTCAAAGAAAGTTCAAGGGCAAGTTATGCAAATGGAAAATTAATGGCTTTATTTTTCTGTTAGGCATCATTTCCTAAGCATTTGAAGCAAAGTGTGTGTTTAAACCACATTTAGATTTATCTTTGACATCTTTCTAAAGGAAAATAGGAATTAAAATGCAATTTATGTATACTGTATTCTTGTACTTTATACTTTTTCCATTTACTTAGCAGTAATGTTGTAGGGAGAGCTTTTTTTTTGGAGAAAATGTCAAAAAGAACAAATTACTCAAAATGGTGCTGTTGGTTCTAAGTAGGCCATTTTGCTTTTTACTAATGTAATGAATTCTCTAAATATTAGGACATATTTTTTACAATTTTTTCAGGCTAATTTTAGTGACTCATGATCACAAAACTGAACAATAAGGAGAAATATATGGGGAAAAAAATCCCAGTGCACTTCTGTACCAACCAGCCATTTCTTCAGGGCAACTTTAAATCTAAGTCAAGTCACAAATGGATTGAGACTGGTGATCACATGTCGTCCCTTGGAAAACTATGTATATCACAAAATCAGTATACATTTTGACATCCTTGTCAGCCACTGTTTGAAATAGGCTCAGAACCAACTGAGCATAGAAACTGAATTTGCCTGAGGATATACTGGCCTTTAAATAAAAGAGGCCAGTCATCTCGGGTAGAACAATGGAGAGATCTCCTAACATCTATAATTTTAGGTATGCTAAAACTGTTAACACACAATCTTGATTTCAAGACATCAGGTTCTCCTAAAATGACTATATACACTTTTTAGAAGCAGAAGTATAATGGTTGTGCTTTTAAACTTACTTGAACACATATTTTTAGAGGACTGAGTTTGTTGACTATTTTCTTTTATTTCTCCCAGAAGATTGTTTTTCTGTTATCTCTCCAGCAACCCTGGTCATGCAGAATACCACCTGCTGATCACACAGCCCTGTGACAGCCACTGCAGATTGCTAATGGCAACACGGTGCTGGTAAACAGATGACTTTGGGTGTCTGATCTAGCCCAAGGGTGCAAAGGGCCTGCTCAGAGAAGGCATGATAAAGCTACTTAAGAATAGTGAGACCCAAATTAGGAATAAGTAGATGTGTAAGCAATTATCCATGGGCATATACTACCTTAAAATAATTGGAACCACTGTGCACATTGCTTAAAAGTCCCTGATGCCTGCTATCAACTTGTATCTTTACTTCTATGCTGGCCCTGTACAAAATATAGGAGAAAAGAAAAGCACTTTGTGCTTTTTTGTAAGGTGGTTATTTTATATGAGTACATTTTATTCTTCTGTGATTTAGAAGTGATCTTAGAGTAGGCCATTTGGAAATTTACCTGTAGAGAATGAACTACAATGATATTTTATAAAACATACAAATACCTAAGTATATATATATATATATATATATATATATATATATATATAAAACACTTGTATATATTTGTAAGCATATATACACATACATAAGGATGTATTTAGGGAGAGATTTGGGGACTATTGTCAGGGTTTCCTGCATGCTCTACATACATTTTACCACTCAGCTACCCACCAGTCAGTCCCCTATATGTTCTAAATGTTTTCCTGGTGCTTTATGTTGGAGGAAGGTCTAATACATTGGTTCTGAAAGGCTGATTTCAATGCTGAGATCTGCCCCTTCTGAGGCATTTATTTGATGGGTTAATGAAAGTCTCTAATGGCCAATTAATTGGGCAGAAAGAGTATAAGAACGTGGGACTTCCTGAGACAGAAAGAGGGAACCGTGTGTTTTATACAGAGGAATCTCTCTTTCTGCCAGGAGACACAGAAGCAAACAGACGCATCTGAGAGCTCTGCAAGGTACAACAGGCTAAGTAGCTGTTTGGGATTAGGTGGTCCAGGTTAACTTAGATTATCTAGTTGACAGTCTGCCCAGATAAGGGCTAAGCATTGAAACATTAAAAGGTCTTGGTGTACTTAATTATCGGAGAAAGGGCCACAGCAGCCTATAGGCTGCCAATCAAAGCAATCCAGGCCAATCGGCCTCCCACCAAACCTTGGCAGCTGTCCCTCCAGGTCATCAGCAATTCTGCTAGTCTAATATAACAGTTTATTGTTATTAATAAATATCTGGCCATTGCCCAGCCAAGCTGCCCTGCCAAGCCACCCAACCAGGCCTATAGGCTTCTAAGACAAATCAGACCTGCCAATCTCCCACCAGGCCACCAGCTGCTCTACTGGCCTAATATAACAACTTATAGTTATTAATGAAGATATTAGTGAACAGAGTTTAGATTGCAGGTGTTGTAGGCCATCTTGGTCCAGGGCTTTTTCCCCAGGATGAGTCAGGCCCCAATTAAGGCAGGCCAGGCCTACCGGCCTCCCACCAACCTACTAGCTCCTCTGCCAGCCTAATCTTATAGTTTATACTTATTAATAAATACAGTTGATAACTAAGTTGCAGTTTCAGGTGGTGCCACATTAGGCCAGCGGAACAGCTAGCAGACTGGAAGGAGGCCAGCTGGCCTGGCCCACCTTAGCTGGCAGCCTGACCCATCCTAGTGAAAAAGCCTGGACCAAGGGTGGCTTTCACTACCTGCAACCTAAACTCTGCTAACTAATATATTTATTAGTTACTATAAATTATTATATTAGGCCAGCAGAGTAGCGGGTGGCCTGGCGGGAGATTGGCAGGCCTGACTTGCCTTAGAAGCCTATAGGCCTGGAGGGATAGCCTGGCAGTGCAGTTGGCAAGATAGCTGCTGGATACTTATTAATAACTATAAACTATTATATTAGACCAGAGGAATTGCTGGTGGCCTGGAGGGACAGTTTTTAGCTTCAGTTTTAGTTACTTTTCTATTGCTGTGATAAAACAGTTATGACAAGGGCAACTTATAGAAGGAAGGGTTTATTTGGGCTTATGGTTCCAGATACGAGTCCATCTCCATTTCAGTGTGTAAGGACAGAGGCAGTCAGGCCTGGGGCCTGGAGCTGGAATACAAGAGCTCACACTTCCAACCATAAGCAGGAAGCAGGGAGAGTGAGTGGCTTGAGTCTTCAAAGTCTCAAAGCCCACCTCCAGTGACATAATTCCTCCAACAAAGCTACAACTTCTAAACCTCTACAAACAGTGCCACAAAATGGATACCAAGTTTAAATGCCTGAAAACATGGGGGAGATCTCATTCAAACCTCCTCTACCTGATCCCCATAGTCTTGGGTGGCTATATCATAATGAAAAAAATTCATGTAGCTCAACTTCAACAATCCCCGTAATCTTTCACATCAAGATATCTGAAGAGAAAAAGTACATTGTCCCTATGGGTTTTTTTTTTTCCTGAAGAGAAAAAGTACATTGTCCCTATGGGTTTTTTTTTTCATAAAATCTTTCATTTGAAACATTTAAAAATGTTAATATGAAACTTCGATTACCATAAATGAGTAAAAAAAGTAGTTTGCTAGGCCTACTACTGCTCAAGTTTACTTTTTATTTTATCATGGCAACTGACTAACATTGGTATCATGGAGATAAGTTTTAAATTTTGTGCTACTGTCTTCAGTAGATGTAAGTGAAGATAATCATTAATACCCAGAGTCAAAGAAAGAAAAAGAGAAAGGGAAAGTGGAAGGAAGGAAGACTAGTTACCAGTCCGTAGACAGGATTGTGATCATTACAGTAACTATTCACTGGGGAAAAGAGCCATTGAGCAGCATTGAACTTCATTGAGGTGTTATTCCAATAGCCTCATATATCTCTAGTATGAATTAGACATAAGCAAAGGACTTAAAATACTCATACTGTATTTTAAGTTATTCTAATTGCCTCTCCCACTCTAATTTTGATGCATCCAAATCATCTTTATCATAGAAATGAAGTTTGAAAATGTCAGCCAGAATCCAAATTCCAGAATTTTATTAACACCAAATAGTTGAGCAAAGTCACTGTAAGAATGATTAGGAAATCGGATATCTCTGTTTTCCTCCAGGGCCTCTGCCTGGTGGGGGCGGGGGTGTCCGTCATACAATTAAGTACGATAGGTGCTCACCTGTGAGCAGTCCCAGTTTGGGCATTATTGTGTCTCTTACCTGCAGTGGGAAGCATGCCAGGAAAAGTTTCCTTCCCAGCTGAATGGATTAAGGGAAGGGATTTGTTTTGGATAAAGCAGGTTGTGCTGGTGTCAAATACAATCTAGCTACACAGTTGAGAAGCTCTTTGTATTATCTTGTGAGTGATAAAGCAAGCCCGCATAAGTTGCATGGCATGATGACCCCCTTTGTAAAAACCACAAATCAGTGGCTTGTCCCCTGCCTCCCAAAGTAAAGATTACAGTTACAGCTAACTGTGTGTAAGATGTTCAAGCAATACTTAAAATAAAAGACACTTTGTTCTTGTCAGGATTTTAGTATTCAAATGCCAGTACTCAAATACCAAGCTCCCTATCAGCACCTAGACTGAAGGAAATGAGATAAAATTAAATAAATGATGCATTTAAAGAAAATTTAAGCTGGATCTATATCAAATGATTGGTGAGGGGTTGTACAGAGTAGCCCTCCTTTCCCAGGCAGACAGCAGTTACAGCTTTTTTACTCCAATCCTAGATTGTTAATTTATCTCAAGATTTCCCAGACAGAAATGTTTATGCTGTTGAATGCCTTGATGTGTACTGTGAGCTGGTTTCTTTAAATACATTTTAGAATCGATTTCTTCTGAAGATACAGCATGTTACCACTGTAGCACGGGAAATAATTAGATTTGGTCATAGTGCTTATCCAGGAGCAATCCCAACTCTTATATATGCCAGTGCCTATAAACAAATCCAGTTCAGAATAATGATATATTTCAGAAAAATAAGTGATATGTTAAAATAAAATAATAGCTCATTAAACATGAAGGAGATTCTAGTCACTGAGTTTTGTGTTCTAAATTCCACCTTCTTTCTCTGCCATCCTGTTTCTTTCTTTTAATCTGCTGTATAATGCTTCAGAACCAGTGCCTGCCTGCAGCAATATTTTGTTTTTATTAAATTTCAAACCCTGAATCTACCCAACAGAACAAAGAAAACTGTTTTTGGAACTTTGATCTTATCACCGGGTTTCCATTCTCTATACTGCAGGCCAAATTCAGCCATAATTCTCTAAGAAAATGTAGTCATTTGAATTCCAGAGGAACTGGGATTTCTTTTTGTGTATATGAGAAGTAGCTCGGCATCAGTTTCAAATAATAAGCTGGGAACCCTTATGTATGGCCCAAAGTTCAGTCCTCCAATGAACTGTATATATTAATCCAAGCTCCCATCTTCAAAGACCCCTCACAGTGCATAGAATGCCAAGATGAAAGGCCAGATGAAGACAGGTAATTAAAACTTAATGTATGCTTGTTGTATAAGTAGGTATAAGGGGAAAAATGATCATTTTAGGTACTCACAAGGAATTTCTAAAGAGTTTTGTGTCTTATAAGTAATTAATTTGGGGTGGTTAACACTCATAGGTGACCCCTAAAAGACCGTGGTTCAAGGCTAAGTGCCCAGCTCTCTCTTCTGTTACGGTTTATGACTGTTTTATACTCCACATAAGAAAAAGTGGCTAAATGCAAGAAAACTAGAGAGGAGCTGACCTCTCCAAAGATGTTCTATGAATTGATTCAGACTAATGCCATAACCTTTTGATTTTTTGAGCTCTCTCCTACAAAACCTCCAGGAAATAAAGGGCATGGAATACTCTTGGGGGGTGGGGGGACAGAGAAATGAATTAAGACCTTTGACTGAACAGTTTCAGAATTTACAAGCACGCCTCACCTTAGATGGTGGCCACAGAGGCTTCTGCTCCAACTGCACCCAGACACAGGGACTCAACAAATGGCTGACCCATTGACAAAGTGATGTATGGACATTAGGGAATCAGCAAGGTGGGTTATAAATTTACCAGGCTTTCCAGGGCTTCATTGTCCAGTGAGCAACTATATCTAGTTACTGTGATAGGCTCTTGTCTGTATGTGTCAGGTGATTTGAGCTTGGAGGTTTTTTGTTTTTTGTTTTTCTCATAAACATTCTGTTTGAAGACAAGTCTCACTGTGCTCTTTCGTTTGTTGTTCATTTGTGTGTATAGTACAGATGCACTGTACCCTTCTGATGCCATGCCACATCAATTATGTCCTTCCTCTTTCTTCCCCCAACACATTGAATTCCCTACTGAAGCTAGGAGAAAAGTGGTTGTTCTGACATCATATCATGATTGTGTTGATGGTGTTATTTCCTTCTCATCTGTATGATGTTACTTGTTTACTGTACACACTCTATTGAGTATTGCCAACATACGACAAGCACCAGCAGGAAGTCAGCTGTGAAACCTGCATTTGCCACAGGTGAGAGCGTAAACATAGACGCAGGGACCAACATTAACAAAACAAACATGAAAATTAAGATGGAAAGAGAAAGAGAGTAGAGAGTAACCCAATTGATCGGTTGGGTATCATGAGTCTTTTATTTGGACTGCCAGACTCTAGATGGAAAAAGGTCAATATAATAACTGTATAAATGTCCTTCAGCCTTTTTGCATGACCATCTGAGGTCTCTGAACTCATGAAACATAAGAACAGTGACTGTGAGAAAGCTGACATTCTCTAAAAAGTTTAAAAATAAAGTTCTCAGGGTTGGGGGAAAAGTTCAGCTGCTAAAGTGCTTCCCTTACAGACTGCCATGAAGATCAAAGTTAAATCCCCAGGACCCAGGACAAAAATGCTAGATGTGGGGGTGAGACTTTCAGCCAACCTGTGCAGATCTTGTCTGTTGGACCTGGGATCTGAGGGCCTGAAAGAATGGTGCGGACTACAGTCTGATGCTGTAGACATTCTAACTTCAGTTTCACTGTACCTTTTATACACAAGTGTAACAAAGAAAGCAATGATCCAAGGAAGGTTGCTTGAGTTAAGAAAAACATGTGAATAAACATCAGTAAGCACATACTAAATATTAACAGAGCAGCCCTTTCCCAGAACTTCCTCAGGACACACCAATTTAAGCACAATTGCCTGCCAAGTACTATAGATTATATCTGGGAAAGCTTGAAAGAAAAGCAGAAGGCCCTGTCCAGATTCAGGGAACACTGACCAGGTTGGGTTATACAGCTATATTCTGACATTCACCAAGAATAAACATGCGTTATAAATTGAATGTAAATGTTTGTCACAGGAGGCACAAAATCATGTCCAAGAACAATCCAGGGAACAAAATGCACCTGAGGTAAAAGGCCCTCTCCTCTTTTTTCCTGGAGCCTCTCTCACAGTTCCCCAAGGCATTGTTTACTTCATGTCATTCTGTTGACCATGTTCCAACAGAAGGCCACATGATTACAGTCCCAGTAATGAGCAGACAGAAGCTGGGGTTCCCTGGCTAGCAGATCTAGCCTAATTAGTAACCTTCAGGCCAATGACAGAGCCTGTCTCCAAGGTAGTATATGGTTTTCCTAAAGCGAGCAACCAAAGTTGTCCTCTGACCTCCATGAATACATATGTGTACCTGGATATACATGAATATGCACACACAGCCATAAACACATGAAAATGAACTAAACTAAAATTCTCAGATTTAAAAATCTTATTTTTTATTCAATGTTCTTAGTAACTAAGTGAGTTGTGAAATTTAATTACAAGCCCATAAAAATAAACTCATTTACATAGCTAAGCAGGTCACAATCCACAGACACATTTATGGTCTTCTCTGTTTATTCCTATAACGGCATCGTGCCATTACCTTGCACAAAATAAGTAACTAACAACAGCTAACACATATATTGTCTATATTTAAATTTCTCTGGTTATCACAAAAAAAAATGTCATTGTGTGGTTAGTTTGTTAAGTCAGGTTCAAATAGATGTCTTACAATCCATTTTTTTCCCTAATGTCTCCTCTAAGCTTTAACAACCTACCCTTTAAAATGCTAGTTACTTGTTGATGAGGCTCAAAAGCATAAATAAAGTTAAGACATTCCATTCATTGGTGCCTTGTTTCACATCTCACCAGCTCATTGGCTGTTTCCCATAGAATGATGTGATTGATTAGTATGTTCAGGTGATAGCTGCTAATCTAATCTACTATCAAGATCCTTGTTCTTTCACCTCAAAATCCTAGATTCTTTAGTTGATTACTGCCTAGGTCCAACATTCCACTCAGGTTGACAAATAGTTATTTTTATAAAGCTAACCCTTCTTCATCAGTACATTTAAATGCCTGCATATCAATTTGGCTGTAAACCACAACCATGACACTCTTCTCATAGATAGCGGGAGAGGCTACAATTATTTCTGACACCAAATGGAATCCTAGACTACATAGGCATCACAAAAATCCACAAAAGGCTTGAGGCAAGATATTGAGCAGTGTGAGTTATAGAGACTCCCTTAAGAGTCATCAAAATGATGTCTGTGTCGTTAGTTTGGGCTTGGTGTGGATGAAAAAAGGGATCATACCTGGTCATGAGTCTGTCCTGAAATATTTGGTACTTGCCCATGTGGTGTACTATTTTTCTTCACTTAATATTATGGAGTTCTCCTCCAAGCTCTCTACAGATTTCCTCTATTAGATTATATCACAAGGCCACACAGCTAATGTTGAGCCGATTTCTCATTTTATATAAAAGTCAAGCTGGCAGAAAGCTGAAAATTCCTTTCAAGACCTGGTGTCTTCTGTCTTCCCCAAATAAAGCTGATCCAGGAGAATTAAATGTGAGCTGAAATAAGCTTATCTCTCAGAAGGCCCAAGGGCAAATGTAAGGTTCCATCAAGAATTAGTAAAGGCTCAGAGAATGAAATAAATACTTGTTTCAAATATAATTTGGGAGCATTGTGGACTAGCACCAACCTAATCTTGGGGAGAACAAAAACAAGTTCATCTTCCAAATACACAAGACTTTTTCTACAATAGCTACTAAATTAGTTCCTACCTACACTGTCCCACTAGACACAGAAGTAGCAATTGTTGTCTTTACTTGACTGATGGAGACCCCTCTTTGACCTACCTCTGCCACCTTGAGAATGTCTGAAGAAGGCAATGGAGCAGGTCTCTGATTCCTCCATTGAAGTTGGTAAAGACTTAATCCTTCCTCTAACTACCATTTTTTTTCTTTCACCATCTTTTCCCCCATCCCCATATAAACCTTAAATAAAATACTGCCTTACGTTTTCAATGCAGTTATTTTTAAAATGGGCTTTTCTGAAAGGTTTCTCTCTCCACTCATCTTTTCCGTGTATTTTTTCCCTAGATGCTACAAGTTGCACAAGTATTTTGGATACCTTTGGATTTATATTTACTGTCATCTTCATTTGAGAGAGAGGGTGCTACCTTTGGTTTCATGAGGGATGGGGTTGAAATATAAAGATAGCCAGCCTTCCAGTCTGCCTTTGTCTCCCCTCTCCTAACTCCAGGATTCTCTTCAGTAAAATTAAGCTTATATTTGCCTTTTGGGTAATTAATTGATGTGTGGAACATACCTGAATCAGTGCCTATCATATAGAGGACAGTCAATAAATGACTCCAAAATGGTAGCTACTACTGTTAGTTTTAGAAAGCCTTGCTACTAATTTAAACTCTACAATGTTGAAAGCTTTGAATGAAGCAAATACAGCCTTTGAATAAGATCAGCCTTTCCCATACTTGCTGTCCATGGGCTAGAGGACATGTACCTGCTTGTTCCAGCCATCTGTTTGCACTGTTACCTGGGACTGTGTGGCGTGCTGATGATGTCTCTCTGGGTGGGGTCAGAGAACCAGTTTAAAACCTCCCAAACACGTCCCCATTATGTAGCACAAACTCAAACCTCTGAGTTTGTAGTGAGTCTGAGACAGTTACTCTGTGCAGTAGAGTGAAGCATGTTCTTCTGCCATGGAGATGCTGAGATAGCTGGGGGCTCTTCAGTTTTTCCAGGCTCACCTCTAGATAGTAGCCTCAATTATTTAAATAACCTGGGCTGTTGACCTGCCCTAAACAAGTCCTTCATTGATTTGACCCACCTTTGGCTCTTTTGTGAGACCCAAACTCACCTCTTCCTAGACAGGTGCTGTGCCTTGTACCTGCATTCTCTTTCTGGGATGGGTAAAGGAGCCTGCACTACACAGGCTCCCAAATTCTAGTTCATTGGTCTAAGCCTTGCTACAGGGTGGCTGACTTCTTTATGGTCCTGCTTTGGCTCCTGTTTCACAGTGCATAACCAATCTGGGACCTATAGTTGTCACACTATATGGAACCCTCTCCTGGAATAAGTCTTTATCTGTCTCAGTCAATGAAACCAACCACACAGAGTCTGTATCATATTTGGGCTTGTGAGTCCAGATGTGTCACATCTAGTAGGTACCCAACTAGAAGGCCCTTGTGATGATTTATACTTACCCATAAGTTGACAAGATCTAAAATCACCCAGTAGACACATCTCTTGGTATGTCTGTGAGAACGTTTATAGCGTACATTGCATGAGGTAGGAGGATGTCTTGTTTACTTTTTCTGCTGCTATGACAAAATGCTCAGTTAAAAAGCAAGTCCTTCATATTTCCTGCTCTACAATCAATGTCTGTCAGAGAAATGGGACCAAACGGCTGAAGACTGATGCTGGAATGTATGGAGAGAAAATGGGAACTGTCCAGGCAGCCACTGATATGTCATTTCTTAGTTTTGGAAGATGCAGACCCTGCACTTCCTATATAATCAGATATATTTATCCCTCTCAGGTCTCTGAGGTGGTTGAAGAATAGATAGCTAGAGTCTCATAGTTAAATTTTGAGTTGTTTAAGAATCAAGAGGGTGTTCTGGATCTAAGAAGATGTGTTTAAAATTGTGATGCAAGTTAGTATGAAAGCTGAGTCAGATATAGAACTTTAAACTCATGGAGATGGTTAGATAGTAGAATGTTAAAGTCAGGGGACAAATACATATGGACTGGACATTGGGAATGTATGCTAAGCCACAGAACTCTCATAATTTTGGCTTATTTATTTCTGTTGTTTTGTATTGTATTTACTGTTATAAGAGAAAGAACTATTTGTTGGACTGAAAGGGGGAGATGTTGGGGGGAAGAGAGTGGAAGGGTGGGACAGGAGGGGGGAGTAGGGAAGGGATTGTGACTGAGATGTAACTTGAAGAAATAAAAAATAAATTATAAAAAAGGATACAAAAAAACATAACCAAAAACTAAGGCATGATGGGGTGATCTGCTTGTATTTAATTGTTAATAGGTTGTATCCTGCCACCCTTACTATGATTTGACAGTCATATACTCCCTCAAAATGACATTTGTAACTCTTGTCTTCCCCAAACTTCTCTAATTGGTTGAATAAAATGCCTGCAGCCTGGATTGGGTAGAAGAGAAGTGGGGGGGAGATGTGGGGGGAGGTTGGTGAGTTATTTATTTACTTATTTATTTTGCAAAGAGGATCACGGGAAGGAGAAGAAGCGAGGGGTTAGATGGGAGAAGAGCATTCCATATGGCCTGGAACATCAGCATAGCATGGAGAATAATAGCCCAAGGGGATGTGTGTGTGTGTGTGTGTGTATATATATATATATATATATATATATATATATATATATATATATAT
>CAJQZJ010032944.1:817729-835865 GCA_907164525.1 Lophiomys imhausi | reverse complement strand
CCTCTACAGCCACACCTTCTACAGCCACGTCCTCTAAAGCCACACCTCCTACAGCCATGCCCTCTACAGCCATGCCTTCTACAGCCACACCCTCAAACTGTGAGGCAAAATAAACCCTTCCTTAAATTGCTTCTGTCAGGTGTTTTTATCACAATGAGAAAAGTAACTGATACAGTCACATCTAACATACCTGGCTGAGCCTTGAGGCAAGCCATCTAAATTCCAAATAGACAAGGCGCTTTTATGTGTCTCTGGCTCTTCCCAGATAAAGCTGTCCACCATCAAGGCGTGGAGGAGACCTCTGAATAGAAACCTCAGAATTCACAGTAGAAGATAAGTGAAGGAAAAAAGCAGAGAGATAGAGAGAGAGAGAGAGAGAGAGACCATTTATCTCCTTCCTTTAGTTTGTGTCTTTAGCCCAAGCATTTTGTCTTGCCTCGTAAACATAGTACTGGAAAGTATCTAAAACCCTAATGGACCAAATACTCAAAACAGAAACTACAGGGAGTAGAGGAATAATTTAATGAAACCAATAGACGCTAATGCTAATGATCACTATTTATTGTTTCTACTTCAAGACTTAAATTCAAGTGAGTAAATTTTTATTTATGCAACATTGTTCTAGATATCTGTTTGATAACACTGTAGGTAGGGTTAACAATATTGTGTTGACCACATGCAGACATAATGTTAAGTATTCTCATCACAATTG
The DNA here is from genome assembly GCA_907164525.1 of Lophiomys imhausi. Lineage (NCBI taxonomy): Eukaryota > Metazoa > Chordata > Mammalia > Rodentia > Muridae > Lophiomys > Lophiomys imhausi. The sequence continues at coordinate 835,153 of CAJQZJ010032944.1, read as the reverse complement.
AAAAACTGAAAACTGTTACATATATGCACATGTGCATATGTACACACACATTATACACATGAATGTAAAACTGGCATTAGCTTATTATGGTGATATTAACTTTAATACAAGGAATACAAATTTACAAGGTCCAGACAATCTAATTGAGGGTATCATTTCTCTGGTAAGCTTGTTACGAATGTTGACTAAACTGATGTTTATTATCACTTGGAAAATTCCCACTGATTACTTAGAATTATTGATATAATGTTATATAATGGTTCAGGAAAACATTTTTAATCTCTTCAATATTTTATAGTTAGGTAAGTAGAAATCCCTGGTTTTACTCCTTTTGCTATTATTTGTTATCAGTCAAAGTTTAAGGAAGCTGAGTTTCTGGGCACTGTCGGTCACTTTTATTACTGTTCTACCCAAAATATCCTACAGAAGCAACATAGGGGAGAAAGCATTTGTTTTCCTCAATATTTCAGGTGATTCTGTCCATCCTTGAAGGAAGGATGCTGTGGGATACATGTCGCAGCAGCCAGAAGTAGAGGAAAAAGAAAGCTTGAACTCAGCTGCCTAGAACTGAGTGGCCTTTTGTGCCCTCTTGTTCCATTTAGAGCTCCAGCCCATGGGGTGGAGCTGCCCACAGTCAGGTGGATCGTATCCCTTCAGTTACATCTCTTTAGAAAAGTGCTTACAAAAAAAAAAAAGAAAGAAAAGTGCTTACAGACATACCCAATAGAGATAGCTAATATCCTAGGTATTTCTCAATCCAATCAAGCTGACAACAACAACAACAAAAAAAAATGGATATCATGTGAACCATTGTCTTTAAAACCGGACTGCTGATGTTCACTGAGGATGGCATTTGCTTGCCTGTGACTCAACATGTTTTTTCACCATGGCTTTCAGAAATTCCTAAGGATAACAGGCACCATGTGCACTAAATACCTCATTTAAGATATTCCGATGCAAATGAAAGTGAATTTAGGGTATCTCAGTACACAAAATAAATAAGCTTGCCTAAATTAAGCCTACTAGTGTTTTACAACAATGAAAATGCACAATAAATTAGTAAAAACAAAACCAAATAAGGTACTATCATTTTCTTAATTATAATAAAGTAGATGGTCTATTTCTCACTTTGCAGAAATCTTACCCAGGTGGGTAAGCATTTTGCAAGTTTGGATACCACCTGACAAGGAACAATTAAGAAACTCAGTGTTTAATTTGCTAATTTGTTACCTGATTTGAATTAAAGATAAATTAAGCTGTGTTCTTTATTTATTAGCAAGATTCCAGTAAACAAAGTTGAGAGGAATAAATAGAATTGAGTTTCTTTGTGACTGACTGTAATTATGCACAAACTATGAAAGACAGCTTCCCCAACTTGTCCCACTTAGAGTGATTTCAGAAAGCAAATCTCTGCACTATAATTGGTAGCTTTCAAATAATACCTTCAGCTGAAATATTTTTATTGAAGCTAGGTAACATTCTAGGCAGAAATCCTGAGTTATATTGATTAGTAAAAGTAAATTACTAGCAGTCATTTTAATATTAATGAGTGTTATGAATATGTAAATAAATGCTCAATGTGAAATTCCCAATATTTACTAAAGAATTATAATTAATGAGCATTGTCAATATCCATGGCAAGTTAACATACCATGTAACTGAGAGCTACAGGGTAGTTATAATTAAGCTTGGTAGACTACCAAAAACTATTGTCACTGTTGCTGACTTTAGAATTTTCTGAGAGAAACTTTATCTCAACTATCAAGAAGATAAAAGAAAAAAAATACTCTTTTGTCTATCATCTTAAAGCTTTCACTTCCTGGGGCTCAATCTGAAAGGCAATGCACCTGCTTAACATCAAGCAGTTGTTAGAACTCTCCTTGAGAATTTTCCCACTATCAGTGATTCATAACCACCTCCTTTATGTGATCCTATGATATATCTTTTAAAGTCTACATTTTAAAGTTATTTCAGGGGCCCATTTAATCAGGGTTACAGAAGCCCTGTGGACTTGCCTTTATCTCCTCCCCACTTGGATTTTGTCTCAGCATCCTGAGACCTCGTCTCCTTCTGGCAGCTTAAACCACGGACTGCAGCATTCACTGCCCAAAAAAAAAGGAGAGAGAATAAGCTTGTGTTTGCTCTACGGTCCCTATTTGGAGAAGTTAAAACACATGAATAAATAAATAAACAAACCATATTCATTGTGAGCTATGAAGTAGATGCTGCCTCAGTAACTATAGATGGTTTATAAGATGTTTTAAAATGTTAACACTCCCATTGCTGGTTGTTAATGATGATGTATAGGAAATAGTAATATTACTGTAGAACGAAAGCAGATCTACAAAGGCAAGAACAAGCCCCATCCACATAAGAGTCAAGACCACTCTGCTTACAGCTTTATGCCCCTGCTCCTTGCCTGGTCTGGCATGAAGACTCAAGAAATAGTAACTATAAAAACAAATATCTGAATCTGGTGTAATAGGCCTGTCATCCAAGCTATTCAGAAGGGCTGAGGCAAGAGCGATAGCTGGTACAAATCAAGCCTGGGCTACAGAATGACTTGAAGACTAACCTGAAGAATTAGTGATACTGTTTCCTAATTAAAAGTAAAAATAAATTTTGGAGTTCTGCCTCAGTGGTACAGAAACTTCTGAGCACCCATAGGACCCCAGAAAAATAATTAATCATTAAAAACAAAGAAAGAAGGAAGAAAAAGAGAAGGTAAGAAAGAACAAGGAATACAGTGTCCTCATCTACAATGCCAGAGCAGGCCCAGCAGGTAGGTCCTCTGGATGGTAATGTCACAGAAGAGAAGTGCCATGCTTCTCTCAGTTGACAGGATGGCACCTTCTTACTCTTGATGAGGCCGAATGCCCAGGGGTAAGGAACTGGTGCTGTTGTTGAGGACATACATGAGTCTGAATTGCTTAGATGAATCTGATTGTAGTAGAAGTAGAAAACTTGCTCCTATCATTTTGGTGTAAGTCTACTATACCGTATATGAAATGTAGGTCACAGAATAAAATGAAGGATTCAGGACTTCATGCAACTCCCACACCAAAGAACCACAAGCATTTAAAATCAAGGGAAAAGAGGATATGGTTCCCTTAAAGGCTCACTCTTCTTGTCTCGGGTATCTTCAAGTATTTCTTGTCCCATTGGTAGCATTGTCCCTGAGTCTTCACATTATTTTCCTTCTGAATGTGTCTGTGTCAGAGTTCTTTAGAAAACTCAGCCATATGCCATGAGGATTTCCCCTGATGACTGCATTTTAATATGACCACCTACAAAGACTTTATTTCTAAGGAAGGTCAAGTTCACAGAGATCATGGGTTGGAACTTCAACATCTCTTTGGAAGACAGAATTCTACCCAGAACCAGGGTGTAGTTCAGAGTACTGCACTGAATACCTGAACGGATAGTGTCCTAATCTGTCTTCTATTGCCAGAACAAGATACCACAAACGGAGACATATATAAAGTAAAGGAACTTATTTGAGCAGTAATTTTTGCAGATTGATGCCAAAACTCTTTAAATGGGTGAGAGAGGTTGGTCTAATGCTGAGGATCTGTTTTAATGAAATTTAACTGGGTCACAGTTCTGGAGGCTGGGAAATACAAAGGCATGGCATGGGTGTGTGGCAAGGTGAGGAGGAGACTGGTCTCTCTTATAGCAGAAAAGACAAAGGGCAACAAGACCAAACATGCAGAAAAGCTCATGCATATAGCAAAGACACTCTAAAAAACCTGCCTCCCTCCCTCTAGAGCAGTGGTTCTCAACCTTCCTAATGCTGTGACTCCTTAATACAGTTCCCCGTGTTGTGGTGACCCCCAACCATACAATTATTTTGTTGTTACTTCATAACTACATTTTGCTGCTGTTATGAATTTTAATGTAATATCTTTGGTTTTCCAACGGTCTTAGGTAACCCCTGTGAATGGGTCCTTTGGGCACCCACCCCTGAAAAAGGGTCTTGAACCACATGTTGAGAACCACTGCTCTCAGTGGCCTTGATCCATCTATGACAGAAAAATTCTCACAACCTAAATACTCAAAACACCACTGAACTGTGAATGAACATTTCAATGCATTTTTTGAGGCAGAATATTGCTATGAACTCACCATAAACCCAGGCTAGACTGGAATTTTAGATCCTCCTGCCTCAAACTCCCAAGTACTGGAATTACAGGCATGAGCCAATATGCCTGCCAACACATGAACGTTTGGTGAACACATTCAATTCATTCATCCAAATATGGAAGACTATGCATATATTAGGCTTGAATATAGTTCAAATATAGATTTAGATGTTTTTACCAACCAAGTGGGAATATCAAATCAATCAAAGTCCAGGAGACTTGTCCAGGGCTAAAGAACAGAAACTGGAAAGTTGTCAGTGCACAGAGGGACAGTCCTTAAAGTCATGATACAGGCTAAGAAACTTGAATGCTTTGACATTCCAAAGTTTCATTCCAAAAGAATGAAGGACAACAAGGTCATTGACAGTGACCAAAAGGATAAGAGGTAAAGTAAGCTAGGCAGTTACCTATATTTTTTTTAAATGTTTTCTCTCTAATTCCTACCACGAAAATAAGTGTTCTCCCTGTTTGTTAGTATGAGCGAACTCAAGGTTAGAGTGATTGAGGGACAGAGGAAGAGAAGAGGTAGGGGAAGAGTGGCAGGCGGCATGGCACTGTGCTGAAAAGCAAAGCCGAACTAAGCTGCTTGGCATCATATTTCCATCTTTCCTCCTCTCATGAGTGTGCAGCCTTGTGCAGTATACATTCCCCCTTGTGCTTCAGAGTCCTCGGATGTTACATGCACCAGCAATTGTACTGTACGATTGTGCTACATACATTAAAACTAAAACTCATGTTTAAAGTCCTGTGCACAAATCATACACTATATCATTGCCTGTTCATTGGGTAACTTCATAGAAAAGGTGTAAGCCACAGCTCACCCGATTCCATCCCCTAAGTGGAAACTGAACCTAGGACTCTGCATTCAAATCCCTATCATAGTCAAATGTGTCTCTCGTTCCTTACCGTGAGTATAGATTAATTAATCTAATTAGGGAAACTGATGGTTTGGAAAAACAGAGAGACAGTTCTGAAAGGCTGCATTAACGATGTCTGACTAAATGAGGAATGAAGTTTTGAGGGGGAGAGTTGTGAAAATGTGAAAGCAATGAGCAGGAGAACCCTAAGAAAGCCTGTGCCCCAATGTCTTAGTCTCTATCACTAAACTAAAGTACCTGGTGTAGATTTTTCAGGGAAACTGAGAAAACTAATGACTTTGCTTCACACCTGTCTTACTAGAGTTGACCATGCCGTGTGTTTACAACCAGCCGTGGGAGGGTCAAGAATATCTGTCTGAAGTCCACGTGGAGGAAAATAATAGGGGGAATCAGCCTAGCCTGGTTGCATAGAGTTCAAACTGAGAACAATCACCATCAAAGATAATAGGAAAGTCAAGGAGATTCGTGACTCTTTGAGAGAGGCAGCTCCTGTTGATTATGAAGAGGCCACGTCATCGCAAGTAGAGCTGCCATGAGGAAAAGGGAGCAGAGTAATTCTGAAAAGTCTGCAAGCCGGAGAGGCAGAATATAGGCACTTCCAAGTTAATCATGCAAATCACAAGTGGGTGGAATGAATCATTACAACAGCATAAGAAGAGAATCCAAGGAGGGCAGAATTTTAGGACTAGGAAGGTTGATGACACCACTGTTTTATTCCAGTTCATGTCCCAAAATCACACCATTGGTGACAGCAGAATTTGGACTATCCGTGAATAACTGACCTTGATAGGTTTCCTTAAAGAGGGAAGGAACTTTAATACCTGACCTTCTTTTGAAGAGAGAGAAGAGTATGAATTCGATATGGGATGTTCTAGAGGGGACCAAAAATGGAAAGCTACCCCCACTACCTAGAATGTAGCCAAGTATAAAAACCTAATGAGCAGCGGGGAGATTTGGACCATGTCTTTCTGTGTAAGCCAAAATAGAAGACAGTGGGAAATGACACAGTGAGTGAGGGGCTACAGAAGTTAAGAGTTGGGAGAGTTTGAAATCTGTGAATCTATTAAGTAAAAACCAAATTATCTATAAAAGCAGAAACAAACCATTTTTTAGAAAAACTTAACTATTCCAGAATTTTGTTGAAAAAGCAAAATACACACTAAATTAAGCCTGATTTTATACATTTAAGAACTCTTGGATGACTACCATGCTGTAGACTAGGGAATTCAGCTTGAAATTTACAGCGCTCATATACAGTTTTTCCTCCATATTTCTTATGTGTGCATTGCAGTAATGAAGAAATATGGAAGCCGTCTGGAGGCCAAATAATATCTGTAAATTCCCATGGATAAAGCCTCTCTTTATATTTCAAAGATATGAAGTTCAAGTCCTGTTATGGTTCTACTTTTATTGGTTTTCCCCCATCAATGCAATTACTGATTGATTAATACTTATTGGCTTTCTAAAGTTAAAAAATATGGCTGACATAAAACACTTTAAAGAAAGGGAAAGTGAAATATATACAAAGTGAAAATCTGATGGAATGTCTGATGCCCTTATCTCAGCTCTTGGTACACATAGCCCTGAGGAAGAGATTTGACTCAAACGGGAGGTTCAGAGGGGACACAATTGCATGCAGAGTGAGAAGAGAGGAGACCATTGTTGCTTCTCAGGCTTTGGGCCAAATAGTGTTTAGATAGCATCAGTTTAGTCCAATGAACAGATGCGTAGAATCCAGCTCTGTTCTACCCTTCCATCTTTAACCCATGAGAACTGACACAGGAAAGCAAAGTGACTTGCTCAGTGTCACACAGTTAGATGGCAAACCCAGAGTTCAATATGAGCCCCCCTCTCTTTCTTGCTCTCTCTATTTCTATCTCTCATTTGCTCTCACTTTTGATTCCTTTCTTCCTCCCTTCTGCTCATGCATTTTTTTTTTGCTACATATCCCATGTCTGTCTTATCCTACTGTCATCAACTCACTAGGAGACAAATTCACTGGTTAGATGTCCATCACTGATATTATAAATGGTAGAGAAGTGCTGGCAAGACAGCTCCTCAGGAAAAGTTGTTCGCTGCCAAGGATCTGAGTTCAAACCCCGGGATCTACATAGTGGAGGGAGAGAACTGACACCCACCAGATGTACTCAGACCTCTAAACACCCACTGTCATACATATGTGCGCACACACACACACACACCTGACAGGGAGAGAGATGCACAAACACACGTATCATACACATAAAGTAAATAAATGTTTTTTAAATGAAAGGAGGGTAGACAATCCATTCCCCAAAGTCAGAGACAGTTTTTTTTTTCTCCAAGGATAACTTGTGTATTAATAAATTCATCTCTAGGGTAGATGGCAGTCTCCTTTGATGATTCAGGTGCCCCTTGACTTCAGTGGATTGTCTCCCATGTAGCTTATCTCTCTTGCTTGCAGATATTCCCACGAGGTCTTAAATCACCTGAAAAACCTTGTTCTTATAGGAAAGCCTGCACCAGGAACAGAAGGGAAATGTATAAAATAAATATCTTAGATAAACATACTTCCTTATTTCATTTGGAACATAGAAATTAATGTTTCAGGGATATCAGAATGACTGAATTGTGCGATTTTATGTGTTCGTTCAATATGTGTTCCTCACTACCAGTTAGAAGGCTTGTTCAGTGCTAAAGTTGAACCAAAATAGTTTATTTACATGGTCCTAAGATCCTAAAAATCCACAGTTCTCTTTTTCCATAACCTAACTTCTAATTACATTTGTTTGTTTGTTTGTTTGTTTGCCTGTTTGTTTATTCTTGACTTTTTGAGACAGGGTTTTGGTATGTAGCCTTATACTTCACTACACATTCCAGGCTGACCTCAAACCAGCAAGCTCCTTCCCTAAACTTTCTGAGTGCTGGGATTAGACGTGCCACCATTACCAACCATAATTCCCAACCTTTAAATACAAAATATCCAATGTTTATTTAATGTAAACTAGAAAGAAAATGAAAATATTTACCACACAAAGAAGCAAGAAACTATTGGATCAGATATAGTGATTTCTATTGCATATGATAGCATGTGCTTTTGAGTCCCATTTTGTGTGAAATCCTAAAATCTAGATCTATTTTTTTTCCTTCCAAAGTTGTTTTACTTTAAAGAATTAAATATGCTCAAAAGAAAACCACTAGACTCAGCATGAAACATAAATCAAGAAGCTAAACGTTCATGGAAAATGAGAGGATGTTGTCATGAATAAGGAGGCCTATGACTCCTATACAAAGTGCATGTTGTGTTTTATCTTCATACCTCTCCTCCTCACACAATTCCCGCCATCCTTAACGTCATCTCCCCGCTGCTCTAAACACTGAAACTTCATTCATGCATTCGTAGATATTTTCAGGATGCACTCTATTAGCAATTTTTATATTTTCAACATATAATAGGACTAAAATATTCATTGGGTTAAGTAGCATCCATTTTATTAATTTTGGTGGTCTAGGTTTATTTGTTTCTATTTGCCTTTGGACACCTGGAAGAATGTCAGGTTTAGACAACCAATTGAGGACCTAGCCAATGAAAATTGTCACTCAAATGTACAGTTGCCCCCAGCACTTGGGAAGGGGAATAGTGAGTTTGAGACCACCCTGGTCTACAGAGTGAGATCCATAGTAACAAATATAAACTCAGTACTTCAAGAATACATAATACAGGGACTATGTATTCAAATTTATGGACATTGGAGCATAGTAATATAAGACAAGAAAACATGTACAGGTACATGAATATTGGGTGATTCCATCCATTCTATGTAAAGAAATAAGCTTTTAACCAAGAGTACTTAGGTAAGAGAAAGTGTTAAATTGCTTCCATTTACTCCAGTTGGAGGGGGCTCAGACTGATAGAGGAGAGGGGAGAAGGTATTAAATGTGATAGGAAAAGGAGACAACTTAAATGACATTAAAACATTTAGGACATTAAAACAGGAGAAGATCACAATAGTCCAAACAGAATAAAAAAAAAAAGACAACCAGAAACATCACAAGAAATTATAAGTCGGTATCTTAGAATAAAGCAAGAGTTTAGCACTATTAGAAGGGTATTTTCCCCACTCTGCTTCCTCTGAGAGGTCCTGTGGCTGAAGAAGACCGAGTTATGATGGAGTTGATCCTTGGGATGGAATCCATATGTTTTCATTATGGAGTAAACTAGTGAGGAGTTGCTCAATTTAAGATAACCCTATAGACTAGAATTGAATTTCAGGTGCTATAAAAAAAAGGAAGTGGCTGGTTGCCTGGAGGGGCGGATCACACCCACACAAGACCTTGAACCTGGGAGAAATCAATAAGCCCTGTGGGTGTAGAAGCCAAGAGGGAACCAGACTGGAGTCCATAATAAATATCACTCGTAGCAGAAGAGAAAACAATATGAAAGGGAGATGATGACCGTCAGAGAAATAATAGGAGAACCAGTAAGGGATAATTTCAGAGTCGGGAATTTCAGAGGGGTGATTAAGCAGAATGAAATCAACGGAGGCAAAATGACAAAAAAAAAAAAAAAAAAAAAGACCATGTTGAAGAAGAACTAATAGGTACTGTGATCTTTCAAACTCAAAGAAAAGAGGTCGGTGGGAATCTTTCCAAAAATAGACCTTGTCTGTAACGGGGTGGGGTGGAGAGAGGGGGAATTAGAATTATAGGATGCGAGCTTTCGGGGAAGGGGATGCGCAGTGTTAGAACACGGGGGTAACTTTATAGCATTTTAAAGAATGCCTCCTTTTGCAAAGAGTGATTAGACATGAGCAGCTTCCATTGAGTCAGGCACTCTCCCTGAGAGTAAGTCAGGCACTTCAGGGCTGCATTAATCTTCCTACTCCCTGGAGCACCATTAAGTACAGGCAGCGGTAATTTACTAAATTGCATACTCGAATCCTGAAAGAGTTAATGCGGCTCAGAAAGTGCCTAACATTTACCCAGGGAGTAATTTACACGCTGGAAGCATCTGGCTGAATATGGATTCAATTGTTTACTGTACTGTGGGCCTCACAGAAAGGGGGTCACATGCTTTCTCTTATTGAAAAGTTCTGGGGAACAATTTCTTTCATTTAAGAAATATCCACCTACTGCCACATTCTTTTCTGGTAATCTGTTTTTATAGCGCCGAAAAGAAAAGATGTAGCAAGAAATAAACTTACTCTCCTTGATTTGCCAAGGCAAATGACTTGATTGTAATTTCACCTTTGTTCCGGGATGGCTTGGGGTGCTGTCAGGGTGAGTGATACAGAGATACTAGCAGTTCTGGGGCCAGTCTTGATTTCCTCTCTGGAAGAGGACATTCTATAAATCTGTACAAATGTTTGTATTTTACGTCTCAGCATGCCAGAGGACCTTAAGGAATGCTGTCTAATAAAGAACAGGAGAATAGAAAGACATTCACACATGAATCAATGCCAAGTTATTCTGAGACAGTGCATCAGTACGCATGTTCGGGGACTGTTCAAATGTCAACAGACCCACTATGTAGCTAACATTGTTTTTTAACGCTCTCTGCCTGTGATGCGGCCAGCACCATGGATAGTACATTCTAGGCAGAAAGGGAACACTCAGCTCGGAGAGATACTGTGACCTAAGGGGAAGGACACCCATAAACCGATAAACGGACAAGTGCGTGTAGAGTTCCAGACATTATGAGATGCGCTTTCGAGACGGCTTTTAGCTGCCAAGATAATGATGCTGTTTCCCAGGATGACTGAAACCCAAGGCTGAGATATAATTGATTGTATATCTCGAGTGCTTGCTTATATTCACAACCGTCTTCCTCTGTGTCAGCAACAGAAATGTGTGATCATTTTTAGTGGCACTGCGTCAATTTGCTTAGAAAGACTAGCATTGCAAAATCTTACAATTCCTTTTGAGATCTGGGCTCCTTTTTGGGTTTATCAAAGTTTATCTTACCTCTTCAAAACTCATATTAGGTACAGATCTGAGCAGAAACTCTACGGTATTTGATTTTTAAATGATTTTCTGTTATCTACATAATCTATTTCTATTAACTACTTCTCTGTGCACTGGGATTGATTTTTTTTGAAATTAGATAATGTTTTTTCATTACATCTAATTGGGAAAAATGTATACTGAAACACAGAACACAAATGAATTTGGTCTTAATAGAAAGAACTCTTCAAAAAAAAATCTCAATTTTTCTACCCTCTAGTTGAGATATTTGAAAAAAAAAAGAAAAATGTTTTAAGACACATGGCAAGATTTTCCCTTGGTCTTTAATCTTTGAAGAGAAAAATAATTTTTTTCACTCTGATTTTTCTGATCTCTATAAGTATAAAATTCTTACACATATAATAATTCTGATTCTGCCTTTTTGGAGAGGAAATTTTTCTTTGCATTCCTTCATTCATTCTTTCCACTTTCGTTCCTCTCTTGCCTCCCTCCCCACCATGCTCCCTTTTGTTCTATGGATATTCTAAAGCTTACTGGAGACTCTTTAATCCTCCTCGGTGTTTGGCATTTTGCTCTATCTCGGAACATGTACACAGCATCCTTTTCTTGCTGATAGCCCTTGGGCAACCCTCCTTCCCTTCTACTCACTCTCTATTGCTAACATGGTACAGTTGATACAAACACGAGTGTGTGTTATTTATACGTATATATGTATAGATAGATAGATAGATAGATAGATAGATAGATAGATAGATAGATAGATAGATCATATCTGTATGTTCTTTTTCAGCTTGAAATCCAAAGCAATTTGTAAAGACCATAAGCATATCCTAGCCCTGCAAAGCATATTAAGCAAGAATGGTATTTTCTGTTTTACAATTTCTTTTTAAAATCAGGATGAATGAACACTTGGTTTCTTTTTCCTCTCTGGAAATCCTGTAAGTTGCTTTCACATAGGTGGAATCACACATTCGATATTATTTACTCATATTGTGTGTGTTTCATTTCTTTGTGTTTGAAAAAAAAAAAGTCTTTTTTTCCAAGGAGCGTAAAACCGTGTGTTATTTGCCCTTTAACCTAAAGTCAAAATGTTAGAGTGTTCTAAAAAGTGAAGCAATCATCAGGAAATTATGAAATAAACATATTGGGGAGTCATGTGAGCTCACTACACCATGACATACATTTAAAAAAAATGCAAAATCCTGTGGCTTGCTTTCGTGAACACATACTTCCCTTTGAAAGAAAGACAATAATTTGGCTATAAATATGAACATTGTCAGATTAAAGGAAAAATAACTCAGCAGAGAGATGACAGAGAAGCCTTAGAAGCAAGAGAACAGAAAAAGAGAATTATCCTGGTCAGGAATGATCATTATTTAGTTGCAGAAGTCTCCACGAACAATTGCCACCAATGGGAAGATTTAAGATACAATTATTAAGGAAAGAGGAGAGGAAAAGCTCCTCCACTCCCCCAGCCCTAGATCTTCAATTGCAATGTGCTCACTTTCTTTCAGAATGAATGCAGTGCCTCTGTACATGAAGTTTATACTTGCTGTTAAAAAAAAAAAGGGTGATAGAAATTTGCATAATTTTCCATGACTGTGCTCATAAAAGAAAAGTATGCAAGGTGTTTTAAATTTCAGAGTCTGCAGGATATCCCACGTTGCCTGGAAAGATCACAAGCTTTTATGGCAGCAAGGCCGCTAAGGTTCCCATGGAGAAAAAGACAATGGTCTACTATGGGAATTGAGGACACGTACTTTTTATCTGCAAAAAGCTGAGACTGCTGTATTGATATCAACTCATTAATCATCATTAGGAAAAATAATCCTCATCTTCGAACTGGGTAGAGATTACTCTCTTGGTTTTATGAATGAAGGGAATAGATCAGAGTTTAAAAGCCTCATCCCAAACCACATCCTCCCATCCTGCAAGGAAGCTGATTGTCTACTAAATCCTAACTCTACCTGCTTTAGTCTCTGCACAAGCAAAACAATGAGAGTAACCCTCACATTGGACACAGGTGTGTCCTAGAAAAATGCTTGTAACTGAATTTGTGTCAGACAATTGTGTTTTAAATAAACAATGAGCACTGCAAAGGAGATAACTGCATATGAATCATTTTTTGTAAGATAATTCTTTTAAAGTGTGTTATTAAAAACACCACTGATCTATTTTACAACTTCTTGGGAATAACTTAATGGCTGCTCTTAAAGCAACCTCAGCCTATGTGATATTTTATTATTTCTTTTATTTTTGAAACTCTAACATAATTACATCATTTTGTTCCTTCCTTTTCCTTCTTCCAACCCCTCCCATAGGCTACTCCTTATTTTCTTTCAAACCATTGGCATCATTTTTTATTAATTGTTGTTACACATATTTATATAGTATGTACACATATAAATTCCTAAGTTTTGTACAAAACATACACAAAAGTAACGGAGCCCAGCTTATGTTTTATGCTTTTTCTGTGTATTTTTGAGGGGAAACTGTCCTTTTGTTTTTATTCAATGGCTTCTAGTGCCATGCACCCTTCTCTTTGCACTTTTATATTCTTTTCACATGCCTCACTCCATAACAGAACAAATACTTCTGCTTCTGTCCATATAATTGACATGACCCACTAGTCAAAGTCAAGCACACTGATTGGATAGGTACAGATGCACAATATTTTATTAGGACTCTAATTGCCTAAATGACTGTAGATTTTTTTTTATTAATTTATTTTTTCAAATTACATCTTCTTTTCTGTTCTGCTATCATATTTATTTTTTTACATTTATTTATTACTTCAAGTTACACCTCCATTACCACCCCTCCCTCCATCCCTCCCTGTCCCAACCTCCCTTCCCACCCTCTACCCCCTCTACTGAATGTAGATTTTTACACACACACACACACACACACACACACACACACACACACACATACACACACAGAGAGAGAGAGAGATTTTCATTGTTATTTTAAACAGTTTTCATACACTATATTTTAATCATATTCTTTCTCTGCCCCCAACTCCTGCAAACTATTCACCTCCCTACCCACCCAACTTCCTGTTCCTCCTCTCTCTCAAAAAAGAAAGAAAGAAAGAAAGAAAGAAAGAAAGAAAGAAAGAAAGAAAGAAAGAAAAAGAGAGAGAGAAGCAGAAAGCAAAAACGCTGGAGTGTTGTCAGCGTACTCAGTGTCACTCAATCAGAGAGTGCTTGCTCTTCGTTTGCCCACTTCTCACTCTCAATAGGCAGGTCATGTGCATGCTGTCAGCCTTTGTGAGTTCATATGTGCATGCCCTGTTGTATGTGGCATGCACCATTTCCTTGGAGTCATTCACTACCTCTGAACTTACAACTTTATACCACTTCTTCAGTATAGATAGATCTCTCACTCTTGAGGGGAGGGGTTTGATAAAGAGATGCCATTTAGGAGCTGCAAAGATAGCTCTGAGGTTAAGAGCACTGGCTGCTCTTCCAAAGGACCTGGGTTCAATTCCCAGGACCAACATGGCAGCACACAACTGTCTATAATACCTATTCCAGAAGATCTAAAAACATCACACACACACACACACACACACAGAGAGAGAGAGAGAGAGAGAGAGAGAGAGAGAGAGAGATTGACATGCAGACAAAACACTAATGCACATAAAAAATAATAAATTAAAAAAAAGAGAAATGCCATTTAGAGCTGAGTAATCCAAAGTCTCTCATTGTCTGCACCTTGTCCAATTGTGGGTCTCCGTGTTAATCACCATCTACTGCAAGACGAAGCTTCTCTGATGAAGGGTTGAATGATGCTCTAAGGCCGTGGTCCACAGGTCTTGGTGTGTAACTTGTAACCTCAGTGGGTTTATTATGCACACCACAGAAGGGAGGGATTATCTCATCTTGGTTGGAGGTCTTTGTACATAAGCAATCTCAGGCTATGAACATCTTGAAAGAGGAAACTGTCGTTGGTAAATTTTGCACACACACACACACACCGGTCACTCTTTCATAAATATTTGTACATGGACCAGAAGAAAACTTTGCCTTTCCAAGCCTGACCCAGGACAAATGACTTTGCCAGTCTCCCGTGGGTCTGAGATATTGGTTCTTGACATGGCTGTGCCCATGTCAAGAACAAGCACTCACTCAGGACTTCATCCCTGCTTTACACATTCACTTGGGGATTTCCTTGACTCCTCACATTCTGACCTACAGCTACAGCAATGAGTCATCCTGGGTCATTTTATTGCTGTGTTCATTTAGCTGCATAATTGCAGCAGATTTTCTCCAAGGGCCCATGACCATAGCCTTCGATTTCCATTTATTGACTGGTTCCATTGTGCACAGTAGTCCTCATAACTTGCCTGTTTCCCTTGTTTCTTCCTGCCTCCCATTTCTACTTTCTACTGCACTGCAAAGATTAAACATCAGATTTCCCTCACATTTCTTCTCCTGAAAAATCAACAGAATTTTTCCTGATTTGCTTGCTATTGCTGTGACGAATACACCACAACCACAACCAAAATCTTTCTTGGGGAAGAAAGGGTTTATTTTGTTTACATGTCTTAATCACAGACTATCATTGAGGGAAATCAAAGCAGAAACTCAAGGCAAGAAACTTAAGACAAGGGCTGAGGCAGAGGCCGTGGAGGAGTGGTGCTTACTGGCTTGTTCGTCATGGCTCCTTTAGCCTGCTTTCTTACAGACTCCGGAACCACCCTCCCAGGGGTGGCACTGCCCACTGTGGGCTAGGCCGACTCACTTCAGTTATTAATCAAGAAAATGACCTCACAGGCTTTGCTTACAGGTCAACTTGAATGATGGAGGCATTTTCTCAACTGAGGCTCCCCTTCCCAGAAAACTGTATTTTATGTGACCTTGACCAAAAAATAACTAATACAGTATTTATTTCATCTCATTTCACTTCCCCCCCCCTCTCATTTTTTTCTTGAACAGCAAATGTTCTCATGGCATTGTAAGGCAATGCTGTATTGCAGGGCATCACACCACCCTGAATTTTCTTTTGGCACCCTACCCCGCCAGCCAGCATATTTAATGTCACTCAAATGCTCCAGCTCTGCTGTGTTGTTCCCAAGGTTTCCAGAAGCTTGTTAGTCCTTAATCTTTATCGTTATTATTGTCTCAGGATGCTGAGAGGCCTTCATTTCTAAATCTAGAAGAGGGGAGCTTCCCATTGATTCAAGCCCCATAACCTCTCTTCAACATTCCTCAAACTTTCTTTGCTCTAACCCAAAGCTTTGTAGAATGTGTGTTCTCCATCTTGAACAAAGCCTGTCTTCTCGTTTTCTTTCATACCCTACCTTCATTTATATGCAAGTCTTCGGGCTCTATGTTTAATTCTTTTTCCCTTTGTATGCTTTCTTGTGGATCACACCTAGAGCTACGAAATCTTCACAGAATTAACAGGAAACAGGAATTTTATAATGTATGATGTAATCATTATATGATTATATGTACATTATATAATTATGTATGTACATTATAATGAATAATGTAACCATTAAGTATATTATACACATGTGTAGACAAAAAATATTTGATTGTGAAATGGCTCATAGAAAATATTAACTTAAAAGTAGCAAAAGCTATTTGTCAAAATTTGAAAAAGATTCTGGTTGGAAAATGAATGTGTGTTTATTGGTTTCTACAATGCATATGATCTATGAATACATAGCTACAAATATCTATTTCTGGAAGCCCTGAGTGAATATGGAAACTAACCCACCAGAAGCAAAACTCAGGGAATTCCTCCCTGAACCTGGCTCCCTTCTAGTGTTTCATCTTTGGGTTCTATCAGTCTTTCTGTTATTCTGTTTTGCCTTTGGTCTCAAACTACGCTTGGGGCCATTTTTTCCTTTACATCTTACCAAAATCACAAAGTTAGGAAGTTGCAAAGGCAGGATTTGAATTGAATCTGTCTGATTTCAAATATCCTGCTTAATACCCGCATGCCTAACCTCTGGAAATCGGGAAACACGAACAAAGTTTCCTTGAAATTGTGGGAAGGGATGCGATAAGCTGAAAACTTCAGGAGTCCCTGGGAGATGGATAAATGACTGTTCACCCTTCATCCCACACTACACCAACTGTAGCACTCAACAATCTTTTTCTCAGTTTGATACAGATTCAAAGGAATTGTGTTTCCCAGGTAGGTTGACAATCCTTTTTCACAGACTTAACCATAATTCATTTGATCCCCTTGCCACAGGTTGCAACTGAAACCTGAGTTGATAGAACTGTCTCTCTAAATATGCACACAGCACTGCCCTTCAGTTTGCCATTTAAAATGAAGAATTCCTGCAGAATCACATTTTGGTCTAGCTATTTTTCTACATTTCTGTCAGACAACACCACAAGGAAAATGTCATAGCTGAAGTACACATTTCTAATTCCCCTAGGCTTAGTGGTTGTGTGTGTGTGTGTGTTTTGTGTGTGTGTGTGTGTGTGTGTGTG
>CAJQZJ010032944.1:758403-808903 GCA_907164525.1 Lophiomys imhausi | reverse complement strand
CACACACACACACACACACACACACACACACACACACACACACACACACAAATCCTGGTAATATCACTTTATCACACACCAAAAAGGAGGGAAATGTAAGCTTCTTTTCAAAGAAAAAAATAATAAATTAAATGTCCTTATATCTTGAACTTGTTGTCCAATAAAATATTCTCCTTAAGACATAGTTTAAGCATTTCTATAAGTCTAAACTTATACCATGAAGCTTCATTAAAGTATATAAATTAATACCACTGTCAGAGATGGCATTAAGTATTCAACAAGAGTAGACTTAATGCAATTAATAGCAATTAAAATTATACTTTTATGATGTCAGCCACCAGCATTGTAAAGACATAATTGCCTGGAAGGACTTTTATACCATATTTATCCTCTAAAACTGTCCAATTTATATGAAAAATGCCAAAAACAGATCCCATATGGGTACCATTATCTTCTCGGATTTTTAGAAGTAATCTGTCTTATCCAGCATGTGCACATTAAGCTAATTTGCTTTAATTAGTTTTTTCTCATTTTCTTAATAGGCATGTTGATGTTATGTTTTTATTTCGGAGGTACAGATGCTAACTTCACTCGTTACATTCCTGTTAAGAGGTCAGTGTACTCCTTGATAAGCAGGGACTACCCACTTAAACAGGATAGTTTTTTTGAAATATTAGATGATATAGCTTACTGAACATAAAAACTGCATTGCTATAATGGTAATCATGAGCAACTAGAATTCTACCTAATTAATTAGTAATTAAATATGAGAGAAAGGTTTCACTCTTTCTGCTGCACCAAGGCATTTCAGTGTGGACAATGTAAATTAGGCAAACTAATGAACTGATTTCAGAAACACAGCCATTTGTGACTCCTCAAAGCATTAATAAGAATTACCAAAAGTCTATTCCACTGTTTTGCGTTTGATGCAAGAAACATATAAAATTAGAAACTTGTTTATATCCCAAAGCCAGTCATGAACCTTGTCGCAAAACTTAAACATATTTTGATAAAGCAGACATTGAAAATAATTTTACTAGCTATTATTGGTCATCTCATTTGTAAAGTTTTCTAATGATGAACTCCCATAAAGAAAAACAATTGTGTGTGTGTGTGTGTGTGTGTGTGTGTGTGTGTGTGTGTGTCTGTGTGTGTGTGTCTGTGTGTATGTATGTACGCAAAGAAGAAAATGAATAATTAAAAACTGGCCTGTGAGTTCTCTGGGGACAAAAATTTTTATGCAAGTAATTTAAAAGATTGAGCAGAGTCTCCTGATGACACTCAGAAGCCTTAGGGGAAAAATTAGGAGTAGATTTGCTTTTCTGAAGTTAGTATATACATCTATATCAAAAAATATATCCCCAATGTTCTTACAACCATTTTCTCATCTTGGTTTATTTCCAGTGTTTCACTGTGTTTGTGTTTTCATTGTGAAGTAGAGTATACAAAACAAACGTTCAATTTTATAATTGTAAAGTAATGAAGTCATAGAGTCACACACAGGTGTGAAAGTGTTATATGTTTATAGTGAATGTTTTTACAATAAGCAAAAATAAATCAATGAATTCAAATTAGTATCTTCTACAAAATTTTTCAAGAATTCAAATTGTAGGGTGGAATAAATGTGTTCAGAAACAGAAAATTCAATCATTCAGAAATCTTTAAATAGGAAAGAGGCATAATAAAAATGTTACTAAAACAGATAATTATTTTACATAAATCATATTATGAATACATGACTTTGTTCTCTTACATCTGTCTGTCCACAAAAGACATACTGTAAATACTAATGTAAATCAACGATGTTTCCTTAAACACCAACTATATTTGTTTTGGTTTTTCACTTTGTTTTCTGATAAACTTTATTCCTATGCTCTTAAAAGGGACCTCAATTGTTTTCTTCAGGCAGCCAATATTTATATTGATAATATCTACAAATTGAACATTTTTGTGTAACTAACTGAAATAATTAAGAAATCAACAGAATTGAAAGAAACAAAACTTCAATTGCATAACTCATTCTCCTTAATGATTAACTTCCAAGATTGAAGCAGTTTTCACTAGCAAGAATGTTTAGCGCACAAAAAAAGGAGAGTAAATAACAGAAAGTGAAATAAATTAGTATGTAATGATCCTTCACAGCCTATTACATAAGCCTTTCAGATACAATTTGAATGTAACAAGTTCTTCTCTATTCCTTTTGTCTCAGTTGTATTATAAAACAGTGATTACTATTCATTGGGATTGAATTACTCTTGTTTATATTTAGTTTCTTGTTTCTAAGAAAAAGCAGAATGAATTATACATCTGCCTCTGTCCAATTTCTACAGTGAACATACACTGTAAGTCAATTGTTCAGCAACAATGGGATGAGTTCAGGAAAAAAAAAAGACTGAGAAAATGTATATGGGGACACAGCTTGGTAACAGAATGCAAGCACAAATATTTTGCATTACAAATAATTATGAAACTTCAAGCAGGTTTTATTCAGGAAAAGACATTTATATATAAGTTGGTTATTTAGGTGTACAGTTGTCTATAGAAATTACCTTAAATGATTGTCTGAAGCTTAATTAATCATAAATATAAATGAATTATGAAGATAAGCTTATTTATCTTTACATGCATTGGTACTTTGCTTGTATAGCATGCAAGAGCATTGGATCCCCTGGAACTGGAGTTACAGATAGTTGAGAGTTGCCATGTGGGTACTGGGAATTGAACCCGGGTCTCCCAGAAGAACAACCAGTGAGTGCTCTTAACTGCTAAGCCATCCTTCCAGCCTCTGCAAATGAATTCCAAAACACTCAACTGTGTTTTTCTGTGAAAGTAGGCGTGTGTGTGGGTGTGGGTGTGGGTATGTGTGTGTTTGTGTGTGTGGGTGTGGGTGTGTGTGGGGGGGTTGGGAAGTCTTATCTGAGCCCATATCTTGCAATACATTCATCTTTTGTGCGTAGCATTTTACACATGTTTGAAATCTTATAAAAGAGACACCATCATGATGCCCCTTCATAGACGACAAAATCGTAATGTATTTCACAATTCAGAATTAGGTCCTTGTTTCTGTTTCAAATGTGGCCCTTATCCAGACTAAAAGAGACTAGCAAGCAGCAGTTGCTATAAGTTTTCATGGTCCCCTATATATATCTCAGTACAGAGATGCAATGCTTCAGTCCCCTGTCATATGCTTTCTACTGCTGTGCTAAAACACCATGACCAAAATGAACTTGGGGAGGAGTGAGTTTATTTCAGCTTTATTGGGAGCCCAAGGCAGAAACCTGGATGTAGTAACTGAACAGAGAACATGGAGGAATGCTGCTTACTAACTTGCTCCCCATGGCCTACTCAGCCTACTCTCTTTCTTTAAATTTTATTTTAATTAATTTATTTATTTATTCACTTTACATCCCAAACCACACTCCTCTACTACCAGCACTTGCCCCACCCCACCCCAATCCACTCCACCTCTCTTTCTCTTCAGAAAGAGGAGGCCTCCCAGGGGTATCAACCAGCCTTGGCCTATCAAGTTGCAGTAAGACTAGGCACATCTTTTCCTATTGAGGCTAGCCAGGCAGCCCAAGGCAGGCAACAGAGTCAGAGACAGGCCCTGTTCCCTCTGATAGGTGTCCCACATGAAGACCAAGCTGCACAACTGTGACATATAAAGCAGAGGGCTTATGTCAGTCCCATGCAGGCTCCCTGGTTGGTGGTTCAATCTCTGTGAGCCCCTATAGTCCCAGGTCAGTTGATTCTGTAGGTTTTCTTGTGGTGCCCTTGACCCGTCTGTCAGCAATGGTTCTTATACACCTCAGGATCACCTGCTCAGCGATGGCACTGCCCTCAGTAGGTAGGACCTCTCACATCAATTATTAATCAGGAAAATGCCCTACAGGCTTGCTCACAAGCCAGCCTCGTGAGAGCATTTTCTCAACTTAGGTTCTCTCTACAAGAAGGACTCTAGCTTGTGTCAAGTTAAAAACAAAATATATCCCCTCCCACAAATAGTTCCTGACTTTCAAATGGGCTTCTATTGTCTTTCTGAAAGCTTTCAGCAAACTAAGTTACCAAGAGCAGCTGACCCATGCTGGTTGAAAGGAACCCGTGGTGAAGGTAGAAGGTGATAATGATTTAGAATCCATGATATTCCAGACTCCATTAGCAAAATCAGAGAAATGACAGTAAAAATCTAATTATTTTTGTCTGCAAGCTTACCATCTCTCTCGGGAAGAAAAAACAATTTAGAGAACAAATGAACAGAAAATGAGCAAAACTATCAAAAACAAAACAAAGGGGTGGTGTAACTAATGGGGAGAGGGGAGGCATCAGGAGAATGGACCATCCTCAGCTAAGGGAGCCAGGGAGAATTGTGTGGAGCAGATAGCTATTCACTAGAGACAGAAAAATGGACAGACCTTCCATTACTTACATATTGAGACCTTACATACTGAGTAACTCTAACCGAGCAGTTTGAAGAAACAAAAAGAAAGAAGAATGGAAAGGGAGCATTTTGTTGGTTTATTTTACTGGTTGCTTTTGGGGCATTTTGATGGAGCATCTTCTAGAAACAGTTGACACCAGGAGAGCTTTGTTTAGACTGATGAGTTTTTAGAGAGTTTCAGCTTCTCATAGCATCAAGCAATGTTCAGGGCCTCATCCATGGTGGAAAGTAGATGGCCGACTTCAGATACAGCCATAAGCTGGCCAGGAAGGAGAGAAAACATCAGGATCAGGGGCCAGAGTGTAGCTTTCAAAAATCTGCTCCTAGTGACTTCCTTTCACCAGTGGGATCTACCTTGTACAGTTTCCATATTCTCACCAAAATACTGCCACTGGTTGGAGATATTCAAAACATGAGTCTTCAGGGGATATTTCAGACTCAAACCATAACAGTTATCTAAGGAGCATTATTAGGGGATGTGTTGGGGTGAGGATTGGTTTTGATCTCTTTGCCCTATCCTTCTGTCTTCCAATGGAGAATATATCAGAGGCCCACAGTTAAGACTGGGATGGAAATGAGAAGCTGAGAGACAAGTGTGAGTTACTTCAAGGTAATTCCAGAAGAACTCAAGAGAGGTGCTGAGGCTTAGGAATATTTTAGAGAAAAAAGAACAAACACCAATTAGACTTGCTTCACTGAGTGTAAGATCAAAGACAACCACCAGGTCTGTGGCTTACAACCCTGGCTTTAGGATGGTGGCAATCCCTGGGAAGATTTTTTCTTAGGAAATGCTGTTTTGGATTGTCACTTTTTTAGAATTGGTCATGATGGAAAACAAAATTTATAATGCATACTTTAGATAAAAAGAAATATAATTAGTAGGGTTGTATATAGGTTTATAGGTCAAGCTGCAAGATAAATCATAATTACTATGTATACCATTTCTATCTTGATTTTCATATTCTTTTCACTTATTTACTTCAAACATGATGGATTGACTGATAACTCTAGCTGATCTCTAAATAACTAGGCTCTATTGTTTGTCTAGGAAAGCAAAAATAACAGTGCTTTTGCCTTCTCACCCTCTTCCATCTCCTCCTTCTCCTCCTCTGCTTCCTTCTCCTCCCCTTCCACTTCTTTTTTTTTGCTACTTTGAGTCTTGTACATCTTCTTCTGCCTCTGTTTCCAGAGTACTAAACTTCCAGGTGTTTACCACAATACCCAGTTAGCTCTTTTAACGTAATTAATTACTTTTGCAATTTGATCCTTGTTAGCGTAGTATGAGAGTACCCATTATGAATGGTGCCTTTCAGTAAAGAAGAAAGACATGGGCCACCTCAATGGGAGAGGGTGCGTGCACACATGCTAATGTCTGATGTTCCTAAATTGCTGTCTAGAGTAAGGTTTGTATTTAATGTGATGAGATCACTCTTTGCCTCATATTCTTTCAAGGGAGAGACAGACGCCTTAAGCTCCCGATGAAGATGTTTCATTCCTCAAAACCTCAAAAGACTCTATCAAAACACCAGACACAAAGGAAATACTACTAATGCATGTCCCCCCCCCAAAAAAAAAAACAAAAAGCAAAACACAGGAGGGTAAAGGTAAACTTGGTGACTAACACATAGTCTCACTGAGGTGATCCACAGCCTGAGGATACATTTCTGAGTTAAAAGCAAACCTTAGTGCAATCCAATATGGTATATAGTGTAATGGTATGTCATTGGCTCAGTTTTACTCAGTTTATTGTAGGAGCAATGAAGATAGTAGCATCTACACCATGACAAGTTGTTTTTAAGAATAGTTTTTAAGGGTTAAATTATTTTCAACCTCCGCCCCCACACACAAAATATTGTTGCTTCAAGAACAGAGTTTATCACCTTGCTTGAGTAGATTGATTTACTATAAGTTACATATAGTGAAAATTATTCAGATTTTAAGGTCTCACTACTGCCCCTCACAATGTTTCTTGGGACCATTAGACATCTGTGTGATATAAGCTAAGGGTTTGGGCTCTTGTAAACAACAGATGAGAGTCACTGTCACCCCCAGATCGATGGCTCTTTTAAAAGTCATACACAGAATGAAGATCATTCTGCTACATGATGGTGATCTATGGACTCATGTGTTAATTGAGTTATCAGAGTCACTGGAAAGATTTACACAGACATCATCTGTAGAGGCCAGTATTAAGTACACGAAGAATGACAAAAGAAGAGCTCACAATGATAAAAAATCACCCTTTGCTAGGTCCCATTGTTGAGTTCATCTCTGATTCTGAGGTATCCTATGGGAGAATCATTTTCCATAGACCTTACCCGTGTATCACTACCAAACAGCATCTAAATAGCCCTACTGGATCACTTTGTTCAACTTGCAACATGCAATTAACTATTTCACTCCCAATTAAGTATTTTCTCAATAGCCAATTTTCCAAAGAAGACTACTTAAGCCAGATCCATCAATGAAAACCCCACCCAGGATGCTGGGATCTATTGTCCCACATGACTTCAGTAAAACAGGTCAGAACTCACCAGACACTTAGTCATCATTAATGCCCTTCTTTTAGAAGCCCCTTCACTTTGGATGCTGTGAGACAGCCTTGGGCTCTCTATAGGTATCTTGAAGTAGCCTAAGATACGGCTGGGGGCACCGACTCTTTATAACACTAGAAATAGTTCTGTGAGTTTGGGCAAAACAACTGGACTTCGGAACTTCAGTTTTACAAAATGTAACATGGTCATAATAACACACCATTTGTTTGGGGGAGAATTTGAAACAGTACATGAAAAGTAGCAGGATCCCTGGCTTGTAGTTAAGTGCTGGTCACTCTTCCAGCTTCTTTCCTGAGTCTTTCCATCTAATCTGAGATTGTGACAAAGTGCAACAGTTGCCAGCCATCCTTTGCACCAGCCATCTTGTCCCTCATTCTGCCACAGGGTATGCCTGATTTTTATTAGCTATTCCCTATTTTTCACTTACTGAAAAAGAAGCTGTGAATTTGGAGTTGAGTGTGAGGCGAAAACTCAAGACTTAAAGACCAGATAGGTGATCCGGGCAAGGCAGGTTGTCCTAGCATAAGCAGGGTACTAATGGAACAACGAACCAGAGCAGACATGTAAAGTTCTGAGGTCACTCAAAGGCACTGTCTAGCCTGAAGCATCTGCAGCTGACATTTCTTGGATACAACAGGGAGAATCTGCCCTGTCACTGATTCTAGGTGACTTGGTAAGGATAATGAGAAATATAACACACACATAAAACTTAGGAGGCAGTGAGAATACAGTGTTACCATGAAGTGTTGATATCATAGCGTTCCTGTAATCATATGACTTGATATTGCTGTCATCTGAGAGGGAATATGCAGCATGAGCTCCCAAATGTCACATAAAGCATCAAAAGTACAAGGAACAACTTTCAGAATTATTCAGTACTAAAAACAGGCTACCTCTCTTCTTAAAAGATAATCCATCTGTGAGTATGTATCACAATAAAATCTAGTTAATAGATTTGTTATTATTGCAACACTAATAGAACAATGCTTTGTTCAAGGTAAGATATAAGGAAAATATTACTTTCCATCTCAGAGTAAGTCCTCCAATTTTGGTACAAATTCATTGTGGAAAAGAATGGCAGTTCATTAACTCCTAGAAAATTTCTGCTTATTAAGTATTTAATGAGTTTAACCTTTATGCTAAATATAAAATAATAAGAAACCCTGCACCTTCCAAACATTTCATCATTAAAATCATCATCTATTGGCTTCAGATATTTTAACTTAGTGGAATTTTGAATGTTTTAGCTTTGGATTATCTGCCTCCCATCACCTGCTTTTATTGTTTCTCTTTCAAGGCAGTCACTTACGTGAGATTATTTCATTTCCAAATACTATTTTTATGCAAGCTAGGTAGCTTTTCAGTGAAATACAATCCAACACAACCCCCAACACAGCCAGTAAAATCAGCAGTCAGTGTTGGGGAGGGGGGTCAATCACAGAAATGATGAAATAGCAGGAGTGCTGAAAATAAGCAATGGAAAATTCCTCAAAGGCTAAAATTATACCACTGGGATCCCCTGGATCACCACAGCTCTGCTCTGGCTGAGATTCAGTTCTCCCTGAAAATGGAGGGCCTGTCCTTTGAAAGGAAACCATTCTTAAGTGGCAAAAATCACCTTCCAAGGGAGTACTGGCCTTTAAATGACTGCCTGGTATTTAGAAGGTAGTGACTACTTACTCCTTTCACATTACTGAGCATCATCTTCCCTTGATGCAAGGTGATCTGCTATCAGAGATATTTGATTAAAATGGATATATTAGCATACCCTAGTATGTTGATGTCTAGGCACTAGTGCAAGGCTACTCTTTTTTTCTTTTCTTTTCTTTCTTTCTTTCTTTTTTCTTTTTTTGAGATAGGGCTTTTCTGTGTATCCTTGGATGTCCTGGAACCCATTTTGTAGACCTAGCTGGCCTTGAACTCACAGGCATCCACTTGCCCCTACCTCCAGAGTGCTGGCATTAAAGGCATGCACCACCACAGTCCAGTGTAAGGCTACTCTTAAGATATCTAATCAAAACAAATAATAAACATGAGAATAACTTAGAAATGAGAAATGACATATTGTAAAAGTTTATGGTATATATTACACCTTCTGTGGAAATAGGAGTCTATATCTGACTTGGGAAGAATGGGAAGGAGACCATTGGCTAAACTGGGAATAAAAATGAAAGTATAGGAGGAAAATCAGTGATGTTCAAATTCTGTAGGGTCACCTGTCAAACCCAAAGCACATTAACTTGAGGTGATCAGAAAGAGAATGTTGATTACTTAATAAGGAAACCCAAGCTCATCATTTTGAACAGGAAATTTAAAAAGAAGCTCAATGTTGGAAATGTTTTGAAGAATTAAATCAAAGTGAGCCAAGGCCTGACTGGGGCAGACGAAGACTGTTTTCTTTCTTTCCTATTTTTTCTTTAAAAATAACAATTCATTTAATATAGATCAAGCCAGGAAATCTTATTAATTCCCAATCTTCAGAACTAACACCACTAACACCACCCACAAAGTCAGTTTATGTTCCATCCTCTCTCTACAATGTCTCACTTTCATCCTGTTATAGAACCTGCTGGTGGTCAATCAGTTCAGCATTAGGTAGTTCCTACAAAATATTTTTCCTAGCTTAATGGATCTTCGCGTTTTAAAATATTGAAAAGAAAAATAATGTGCAAATATTAAAGAAACAAGACAACATTAGTTAGCTAGTATGGGTGGCCATCTGAAACTATCATTTTTTTTTTGACAGAAGTAGAGCTGAGGCTGTATTTCTTATTTTCTATGTATGCCTAGTTGGTAGATATGAATGGGGTTCTTTAGGCTTCCTTTGGTTTCTCACTGTGGGTAGCTCATTTCAACCATTGGCATTAATGAAGAAGACTTTGGGGACGTGTTTTGAGAAAGTTTCCAGAGAGGATCAACTAAGCAGGGAAGACCTGCTCTGAATATGGACATTGCCGTGCCATGTGCTGGGATCTCAGGCTGTGAGGGGAAAGGGTGAAAAGCAAACAGAGCGCTCTTGTTCATACTTCTCTGCTTCCTGATCCATCCAGATGCAAACAAGCACCCTGGTGAACCTGTTGCCATGCTGTATCCTCTGTGATAGAGGGCACACTTTCTCCAAATGGTTCCCATAAATTGATTTCTGTCAGATATTTTGTTACAGAAACAAAAAAGTAACTGATGTACTATCTACTACATAGAATCTGCTTAGAGGTGGCAAAGCATTCCACGTTCTTGTTCGATAATTACCAAGCAAGATGGAGAACCAAAATGTCCTTTTAAAGTCTGTTTCTGTGGGGGCTGGACTTATTCTTTTCCACTACTTAGAAAATTATACCTTCTTTTAACTACTATTTTCAGTACTTGTTTATCCTGAAAAGAGAAGAAGGGATCATCGTGGTAAACACCAATTAACAGCCGTAAAAAAAAAAAAAAAAAAAAAAAAGTGGACAAATATGAATATCTGTGAGAAAAATTCAGAGAAAAAAGAAACATCAAAAGCAAAAACAGCCTTTCCTAAGACTTCTTAAGAATATTTAATTCAATCTGCACAGTATATAGTATTTCTAAAATGAAGAAAAATAGATGTTAGATCAAGTTGATCAGCCCAGTGTTCTACCTTTAGATTCCATTGATGATTTGGCACAGAAACCTGAAGGAAATTTATCAAGCTGTGAAACCACACACAAGCAAAGCTTTTTGAAAAGGCTCTGCACATCATTGCAGAGGTCCAAGTTCCAAGTGAACTTCTCGTCTTGCCTGTGATGGTTTTCAACCTGTTGTAGGTAAATAAATGTTCATTACTGTTCCCTTTAGATTAGGGGTTGCATAAAAATCCCTCAAAAAGTGACCAGGACCTTTTCTGATTAGATATCTATCAGAAAAGAACACTTACAGGTGGATGTAATCTTTTCCTGAGGCAGAAAACATGTTTATTTCACATCACACATTGGTCTTTCACAGGAAGCTAAATTCAAGGGTTTATGTAAATAGTCCATGGAGATCCAGTGAGATGGTGCTTCTCCACCTATTCAGTAAAGATCTCACACTGACTGCCACTCATGGTATTTATGGTTTTGTTTCTCCCCATTTCTCTCACTTTCTCATTAAATTAGGTCTTACCTGTCCTCAGCCCCTTCATGAAGCCTGTTCTGGGGTTGGAGGTACTGGGAAGCTCACCTTGGTTATAAAGTCAACATTTCTTAGTTGGTTTCTCTGGGTTTTGTTTTGTTTTGCTTTGCTTTTTATCTTTATGGCCTTTTATTATTTTATTTTCCATTAATTTATGTATTTATCCACTTTATATCTTGATACAACCCCCTCCTCAGTGGTGATGTCCTGTCTTATTCCCCTGTGATGAAGTTCTTGCCTGTTTTTCCATTGATAAATCCAGGTTAACTGGGATTTTGCTCTTGAGTCTTCATATCATGGGTGAACTTATTAAAAGTAACAAACTGATACTTGGTGCTCAAAATACTGTTTTCCATGCTCTTGTTTAATAAAACTAGTCATAAAACATTGAGTTGGGGATTTGAGGTGTTCATTTCTATGGACAAGGACACCTGTCCTTTCTGAAGTCTCTCACATTCTACTGAGGACTTTTCACTCACATAACATGCACTTGATAAAATGTTTTAATTCTCAGATGAGGCTGAAAAGCTCAAGTTGCCCTTAACTCTTCCTTTGGCTAGCCCCTGTTGTGTAGCAGAATATTAGATTGAGGCTGATGCTAATATTGGTGCACCTAAATAAAGGTATACTTTTAAACTATTTATTTATCGCGATATTAATATCTCTATCTACCTTCGAACCCACCAACCTGAGGTACTGGAGAAATGATATTAACAGAGGATGTAGACCTCTTTGGTTATGGGTACTTGGGACAATTCGTCAGCAGTCCAGCCAAAGCAGCATACACAGGAACAGGTACAATCACCAATGGGAACAAAGCAATTTTGGGGAGGGAGTACCAGCAAAAACAGTCGATGGAGCATCGGCTTTTGTGGCCCCAAACGGGATTTGACCTGGGCTGAGCCTAAACTGGGCTGCAATCTTCAGCAAGTCTCAACAGTAGCAAACTATGGCAAAATGTTGTCTGGAGTCTTTCAGAGTGAAGCAACAGTGAGAAGCAATGCCAAGCAAAAAGCCCCTCTGTGTTTCTGGGGCCTCTGTTTATACCTCCTCAAAATTCACACAAGGATGCTTTCCAATTGGCCAACCTCATACAGTGGTACTTACTGTTGATCAAGATCACATGCTCTCCAAGGAGTCAGGCCAGCAAAGTATGTTTTCCAGAAAAAAAAAAAAAAAAAACCATGTTCCACACATTATGGTTTCCAGTTGATAAACATCCTGCGCTCTTCCATCAGGATGTTTTGCATGCCCCTTTCAGAAGTCTATTCATCAGCAGTGGACAAAGCACACCCCCATCCCATACTTGAGACCAAAACAAAAACACATTCATTGCACATAACCATGTTTCTAAAGAAATCAAAACTTCCACCACACCTGAACCTTTATATAAATTGTCACTTGATCAACTGCCATATTATAGCTGCTCGAAAGAGATATGTTGTTACTTGTTTAATTGGATGGCCACCAGTGATTTGAATAATGGGTATTTCTGGAAATACATATAGTATATGCACAGCATGAAGGTAACTCTACCTGAGAGCCAGCAGGTATTCTTGATGACTAATTACCACATTTACTTTCTAGTAGTTCAGGCATCTTCCTAATTACAATTATATTTCATGCCCATCTTATCAGGGTCCTTGAAAAGAATAATATATAAATTAGTATAAGCAAGTACACTACCAACATTTTTGTACAATTTGAAATATTGTTGTCTAACCACACAGTCAACAATTCCTTTCAATGACCTGAAGTTAGGTAACATTTTATATATATAAAGGTTTAGAGGTGAAGATAGACCTAATATAACCCATGGATTACCAGCTTAAAATGAATTAAATATAGATACATAGTTTCATTTTCTCAAATAGCTTATAATTATGTGTCTTAAATCAAGTAAATTTTAGACTGCTATGGTTCCCCAATGATGATTTTTTTTATAAAAATTTTTGAGTAGGTCTATTACTGTTAAATGCAAAATGAATCCGTTTTCTTATTATTTAGTCATTGTGCAATTTTGGTTCAGAAGGACATTCATATCTCACTGATGATTATGAGCTAGTGCAGATGTCAGGTGCTGTAACCTTTTGTACAGGGAGGAATAGACTTTTGGTCTGTATTCTTCTGTGCCTGTGTTATGCTTCCTCCTAGTGGGTCTGCTTCTCATTTTATGGATCTTTGAATTATCTGAAAACCGTATTCTGTGTCTAAGTTTGGGGTTCTAATAAACATCTTAGATATTTCACATCTTTATGTAACTCACTCAAGAATGTTGAAAATAATTATCTGATGTTTTAAGTGTGGATCTGCTTTCTTATTCTTGTTGTCTTAATATCATTGGAAAAGAACATTCATTTTGTAGGAGAATGAATATAAAAAAATATTGCATTGATAATTATATGGTAGCTTGCTCAAGTCAAAAATGTTTAAGTATTGGGAAAAGAGTTCTTTATAAAAATATAAGGAAGCATTACTTTATTCTTTTAAACATAGTATCAAATTAAATTCTAATCTGAAAAAGAAAAGTTTTTATTATGCTTAAAAATTCCTCTAAATACACATGTATGTATATATCATCATGTATTTACACATAAACACTAAAATGAAAAGTTAGAAGTAGAAATGATCCTTAGAGAAATTATGAAAATATAAATGACTAACACTTGATATTTTATATATAGGTCATATTATTATATATATTCTAATAAATAGAGAACTATGTAACTTCTGACTTAAAATAAACCACTCAGCTCATATAGTTTTTTTAATGCTGAATTTTAAAAGTAAGCTAATTCAAATTATGACTTTGCAACCAAAAAGTAGTATTAGTATAGATTGTTATCCTAAGCTCAGATTTGATATTCAACAATATATTAAATATTTTCTCTCGTTTTCTAAAGCTTTTAGTCAAGTAAATAATATGAAGTTTTGTAAGGGGAGTTAGATTAATATGAATTACATTAATTGAATATCTAGGGACCTCTGACACAGTCTCTTAAAAGGGGGCATGAAAATCAGGTTGGCACCTGTGGGCACTTGGCATGGCAGCATAAGGATTAAAATCAAGGTTAATGGCCTGGCATTGTCTTCAGCTGCTAATAGTCCTACTAAGGGGTGGAGCCCAGATTAGCCTGAAACCAGGTAAGACTAGAAGAGAACATATTTAAGGATGATGTAGGTGGAGCCGCAAGAGTTCACATGCTAGAGATGAAGGGATGCAAGGCAGCTTGCATCATTTGATAGAGAAAATGCTGGTGGACTGAAAAGCTTATCTGAGAGTTGTAAAAATATAGTCAGCTGTCCCTGAGGCAGGAAGAAGTTGGTGAGCAGAGAAGGCCTCAGCAAAGCAACAAAAGGCCAAGGACTAAACGTGTGGCACAGCTTTTACCTAAAGGGGTTCAACCAGTCCAAACAGCAGCCTGAATAGAACTGTGGCCAGCCCTAAAGACTGAAGCAGAGTGGCTGAGTAGCTAATACAAACTGAGTAAGTTGACTTATGGACAGCTGAGGCGTACCAGAGAAGAAAGCCTCATACCTCATTTAAAGAGAAGCTGCCATAGCCAATTTACCAACATCTGAGAAGTTCCTGAAGAAAGACTGTTGACTAAGTGCCTTAAAGCATCTACCTCTGAAAAAAATAAAGTATTTATAAAAAAAAAAAAAAAAAAAAAAAAAAAGCATCTACCTCTGATGTGTTCCTGATGACTGAGGACCTGCCCCAGAGACTATATCCTTCTAAAAGGTTAGGATTAGTTGTTAGATAATAGTTGTTATAGTTATTCGTGGGGTTAGTTGTTAGATAACATGAGTTATAGTCATTCTTAAGGCTAGTAGTTAGGGAAAGTGTTTATATTTGTTATAAGTACCTATAGTTATTAATAAATATATTTGCTAATTAAAAGTTTCATCTTCAAAGTTTCATAGGTACACTGTTATATTCTGCTTTCTTAAAATACTTTTTTTTCAGTATAAAGTACAGGAAGTTAGAATAAGAACAGAACCTTTCAGTAAGATCCTGTATGTCCTAGAAAGAAGTGGAAACTTTGACCCTGAAGCTATTAAATCTAATTAGCATGTTTTGGGTTCATGTAAATCCTTGAAGTCCTTAACTTGCCTGCTGTGAATTCTGCAAGACCACTGCCTTCAGCATCACACTAATTTTCCAGCAGCATCTCTCCAACCACTTCAGAGGATTATTCTTCTGTGTTCAGCTGAGATGGTATTTTAAATGTCTTCCTGTTCCCAAGAAAACTGCATCAATGCCAGTGGCTATAAAATTACTACCTATACTGCCTCTGAAGTATATATTTATAACCTTGACATCTCCTTGGAAGCCAATTACACATTTGAAGATGTCCAGTTTATCTCAGTGAAGATGAAAACTGAGCACATGCTCTTTCCTCTTCAAACTCTGATGCTCCTCCGATCTCTTCTTTGGTGACAGACACCACACACATACTTGCAGGTGAACAGCCTAGAAGTGGAAGCCATTCTCAGCAACTCCCCTTCTCACTTCTCATACCCAGAGTCACTTGGATTTACTCCCTATTAATTTATTAGATTCAGTCACCTTCGCTATACCTTACCATTGTTCTCTTCCAAATCCTTCCACATCTTGCCCCATTTGTTACTCAGCTTTCCTTAGCTAGATTCCTAACCAGTCCATTATCTGTGCTGTAGCAAATGAGAGATTGATAGTCCTGTACGCACACTTCTTAATCATTTTTCATGTGCTTTTGGTAAAAAACCAAACATTTTTTTAGCTTGACATACAGCATTCGGTACCATCTGTTCCCTGCCCACCTCACCAGCTCCATTTTGAGCTACATTTCCATTGCCTTCTGCATGTCAATTATTACTGCATTGTGGTTTCCAAAACTGGTTAGGTGTGTGTATGCATGATGGGGGGGGGGGGACCAAAACATCGGGCTCATGTGAAAGTTAGAAAACCACTTCTTGAAGTCAGTTCTTTTCTTCCCCCTGTACATGGATTCCAGGGATCTTATTCAGGTCTTCCCAGGCTTGCGCAGTAAATATCTTTACCTGCTGAACCATCTCATCAGCCATCAACCCACATCACCATCAGGACGTTTCACAGTATTTTGGACCTTCAGCCTCTTTAACAAATTTCCCACGATTATGCTGACATCATAATGTCAATTCTTCACATTTCTTTTTCAGTAAATCATGGGCATTCCAAGAGACCAGCAGAGATGCTAACTGCATCCGAAGTCTTCCAGCCTCAGCCTTCTGTCATGCTGCTGCTACATTAAATTAAGTTCATGGGGGGGGGGGTGCATATTGCAACTGCCTTGAGAAGCTTCCGCTCTGGGACAGCATTGGCTCTGTTTTCTTGGTTTTGTTGGACATTTGTCCTCGTCCCAGTATATACTTCCTTTCCGATCACTGCAGTTTCTTCCTTTGGTTCTGCTTTGTGCCAAGCCTCTTCTCTCCCCTGGTGTTAATGTCAACAGCTTGAGGATTTCTAGTACTCAAGCCAGAACTGAGAGAAACTTCCATAAGAGGAACAGCTGCGAGGATCAGAGAAAATCTTGTAGGCTCCGTATCTACAACCAGCAAGGATATGGTAATCTGACCAGTATAGATCAAATTTTTTCTGCAAATATGTTTTTTATTTTAATGAAGAGTTGTACCATTCTCCTTGAGTACTATATTCTATACATATAATTTTGAAGATTATGGCACTCTAAAATTAGTTTTAAAAATCACCTTATTTACTGATAAACTGGTGCCTATTTTCTTTGAGCCTCCTATCCTGTCAAACAGATCATGAATAGCAGATATATGGCCTTCATTAGTGGACCCATAGAAACATCACTAATTAATCATTGAACTATTTCCAAAGAATTTTAGATCATAATTGACAATCCTTATTTATCATAGACATATAAGTAGGTACTACTAGTCAGTCAAAGCTAGCTAAAAAAAAAATGAAATGTATTTTCCACTTTAGAAATAGGAATGAGCCCGTTTCCTCAAAACAGTGTGTTATTTGAAATGTGGATTTTGTGAGAAAAGAAAAAGGAAGACCCAGAGGCAGTGGCAGGGCCCCTCTCATAGTTCCCTCACAGCAGTACATAGGACTCAATTAGATTTATTAAATTAGCTAATTGTCATCTTGTAAGGCCCAGGCAAGCTGATCCTGAGATGAGAAACAAAACAAATAGGTTGCAGCGGAATGGATGGGGCACTGGGGAAGCGTTTAGCCTCACTAAACCCTAGGAAGCCAGTCCTAATGAGTTACACCAGGGGCAGAAGAGTCTGCAAAAGGCTCCAAGCTCAGCGAGCACGCCGTGGGACCAAAGCCCTGGCAAGGAGGGATCAACCGCTCCAACCGACGTGCAGGGACACCAAGGAAATGTTTAATTAATGGTAGAGTCTATCAAACCAAGCGTGGCGATCCTGGCCCTACTCGCTATGAGCGCAAGGTCCAGAATTAGGAGAATTATTCTGCGCACATGGGACAAAATGTGATTTGGGGTGTTCAAATGAAGAAGCACAAACTGCCAACAGTCCATTTGCTTACGTACTTCCTTTGTAAAACACAACCGATTTTTCAAAACAGAAGTAAAGGAGGAATTCCCCCACTCTACTTTTCCTTTCTGTTTAGTCTGAGTGACTGTTCATAGGACACTTTCTCATGTCGGTGGGGGCCAGGAACCAACTCTGGTGGTTGTCTGTGTGCCCAGGCCGCCTCAGGGATTACCTCCAGCTGCCCTCCACCCTCTTTCAAACGCTGCTCACTTGTCAAGAAAGACTGAAGGCTCAGCTATGCGTAATGGCAGCCAGGTGGTCTTATGGTTCCTCAAATCCCCTTTTGTCTTGTTAGAATCTTAATATCAAAGGGGGGGAAGTAAAAGTCACACTTAAAAATAACATCATGAACATCTTTGTTTTCCTCCATTTGGGCTTCCTACTGGATTTCATAAAATGGCAGTCATCACTAAGCCCAGTCATTTCCTTTGCAGGTGTGGAAGACCTCGGAAATTTTAGTGTCTTGCAATCTTTAATTCATAATTTTGCATCTTAAAGATGACCACATTCATGAGATTTTTGTCTCTAGTACTTTAGATAAAATCATGGATATTTGCAGAAAAGAAAACAAAACAAAAAGTCTGTTAACCTATTCCCCGATGTCATTTGACTTGTAGTCATTATTGATCAATTTGGGAAGCTGATGTCATTTTCAGCCAGGTGACAGACCTGAGTGCTAAAGATCCCTCTATGACAATCAGTTGAATACAGTCCATGTTGAGCTTCTTCCTGTGAGAGAGCTATTCATGCTCCCGTGCTGAGTTGGTGTAGATGACTGCAATATTATGAGGAACAGCACTGTGCAACAAAGATATTACTATGGATGTGTTTCTAGTCTTTCTTCACAACCTGAATGTCTCAAGTTTCTAGTAGTACAGCAAGGTGCTTGGGATTGCCTGGTTTACAGGGAATGCTGTTCTCTGGTTACAGAATCATACTTAGTTCTAAATAATCTCATGGGAGCACAGCACGGCTTCTGAAGCTCTGTCAGTGTGACATGCTTTGCTGCTCAGAACCTGTTTGTAGAAGTGGTTTTAGAAGCCACTTATGCAAGTCATCTTCCCCACTCCAGTAAGAATATAGAGCCAAGGCCACATGCCTTCTGCCAGTTGGCTTCAATGGGAATTTCGAGAAGAGCCAAATACGGGATTGAGTTGTTATCTAGAGAATGCGGTAAGACCTACTGCCAACACCCTTGCCTTCAGTGTTCTCCTTAGGAAACCTTGATGTGCTTAGCAGAGCATCAGAAATACCTGAGTGAGTCCAAAGCCAATGACATTATTAAATACAAGCATCATAAGCTACAAGTAATTCCTTGGCCAATAATATTCCATTCACATGTGTAAATTTAATGTTTTGCTTTGTTTTCTGGAGATTTCTGCTTTTTTTGTTTTCTGTATGTTTTTGTCTTGTTTCCTTTGTTTTATTTTTTGATTTTTTTAATCTGTTTGATATGGTTGTATTCTTCCAATTGATATTCTCAATGCCAACCCCAAAGATTTTTTAAAATTATTTCTCTTATTTTTGAAATTATAATATAATTACATTCTTTCTTCCTTCCCTTTCCTACCTCCAAGTTCTCCCATATACCCTTCTTGCTCTATTTCAAATCCATGACCTCTTTTTTCATTAATTTTTCTTACACACACACACACACATATACACATGTACATATATATGTATATAAGTATATATATATATATATATATATATATATATATATATATACATATTTCTAAGTACATAAATGCAACCTGCTCAGTATGTATTAGGTTACTTGTTAAGTATATTCTCAGGGCTGGTGATTTGATACTGTATAACTAATTGATGTGCTCTTTCCTGAGGAAGACTATTTCTCCCGCTCTCAGCATTCCTTAGTTCCCTGTAATCAGAAGCTACACCCATAAAGCCTCGCCAACTTGACTGCCTAGACATGTTCTGAACAAGGGCAACAGTAATAGCCATGCTGATATAGATAGGGGAAATCCAAAGGGCTCAAACCCACACAAGGAACTATAGGTAACTAAGGTTTTTTTTTTTTGTTTTGTTTTTTTTTTTTTTTAGTGGCACCAGGGATTTAACTCCAGCGGGCATGCTAGGCAGGCACTCTACCACCAAGCTACAACCCTGTCTCACTCTTTTCTTTTAAAGAATTACCTTCAAAATTGATACTTTTATGTATTGTACAACATTGATCTATTTAATGTCAAAATAATAAAGAACAACGACTTTTGATGTCAGCCTCCTGCTGCCCTCCCCACGGCCCTAAAACCAGCAAGAAGCTCCCCACTTAACAAGGGAAGGCTGAGAACTGGTTTTGAGGTGTTCTGCTCTATCCAATAGAAATCGATATACTTATGAAAATGGACTTTTTCTTGGACCAGAAGAACAGCATTTTATTTTATATGTGTATAGTATTTAGTTTGCTTAGGAAAGAGGATATGATTTCCATGAATTATTTCCATGAATATATATATGTAATACACACATACACATACATAAACACATTTACACATATATAAACATATATGTACACACGAATACACATACACATTTACACATATATACACATATATAAGCATATATGTACACACAAATACACATACACACACATATACAGCCTTACATAGTAGCCTAAGACAGAAAAAAGTATAATGGGATGGAATAAAACAATGTCAGCTTTTAAAGGAAATTTTATCCTGGTTCTTACCTAGTATAATACCCAGGTGAAAGGAGTTCTTAAACCCTATAATTTGTCATAGTATTGATTCGCATGACAAATGTTCATGAACACACAAACTGGGACTTCTTAGGAGGCCACCAGCATTTTTAGAAACACTGACTAAGACAATTTCTTTTTGCTACTTCACAAATTAAATCACACTTTAGGATTTGTATGGGATGTCTTTAGAGGGAAAGAAAACAGAACAGAGGTCTTAGAGTTACTGAACAAGGTAAGGAGCTTATGCTATTATATCAAATGATAATGCGAACCACAGAAATCTATGGTGAGGCTGGAAAATGCATTGTATATTTCCCTGGAGCAGAAAATGCTGCTGTGATCATTTGAAGCTAGGGAATCACTAATTCTGAGTGAGCGCTTATTTGTATAACCAGATAAAGTATTGTTTATATCTAGTCTAGTAAGAGATACTTCTTGAGATTTTTTAATATTAATTAATTTATGTGCTATGATATTGAATCAGTAACTTTCTCTCCTTTAATAGATTTCTGCAGAGAATTCTTTCCCTTCATGCTCTGCAGCCATCTCTTCTGATTAGCCAATGCTACTATCTCAAAAAATTTGTAGTATTTTGTTTTGTTAGTTACTTGCTTAACTCAGGAATGTGAGCTGGATGGGGGAGAAGGGAAATGGCCCATTTGCAATCATTTGGCCTGTCTGAACCGAATGAATGGATGGGGATTATTTGCTCCAAAGACCCTTTGTCCAACAATACACCTAAGAACTATTGAAAGACAGCATTCTAATCTGAAACTCTGGTCCTCTTTGACAAGTAGCTTTAGTTCCATGCTTCCCTCTGACCTTTACATAATGAAGATAATAATATTTACCCAGCGTAGTTGAAATCTTCCATTGTGTTGTTAGCAATTCTTCATGTTGATGAAATAGTTCATGCTTTAGGAACCTATGTGCCCTGTAAATAACACTAACTTAACAGTTTCATTCTTCCTCTGAATAGATGAATAAATAAAGACATGGAGAAACTTCATGTTACCATGGATCTTGGGATACAGTTATAGATAATATTTGCTGGCAGGCTCCTCATGCCATACATTGTGGAATATCTCATTTAATGGTTATGGCATCTCTGTAAATACTATACTCTCTTTACAATGGAAAATGAATAGAAGCATTGAAAGATTGAGACTGTTTCACAAATAACCCAGTGAGTGAGCAAAGGGGCCAAAACATGCTATGAACACCTACCACCTCTAAGGATTGTGAAAATTAAGTCATGCTGAAGCTGTATGAGTATGTAAACGGAAGTGTCTTACTCACATTTAATTTTGATATAGGATAGAGCTAAGTATCTGGTTAATGATAATATTCCCTTCCTGCAACTGCTCTCATATAAAACTTGCCTTATTGGTTTGTAGGGACAGCAGCCCGGTACCCTACTTCCAGTAGTAAAGCACTCACTTTTGGAGATCTAAAAGCGATCTCCTCTACTCACTAAACCCTGGGAAACTAAGTGAGAAAGGCTTGTCTGAGTCAGATAACCATGTTTGTTGTTTTCTGGTGGCCTAGTTCTTTGTAAACTATGCCATTGGTAAGCCTCCTGCCATCCAATGCTCAGTGAAGCCTACACTATATATAGATATAGGGGATAAAGAGGAGATACTATGGACAGTATCTCCTTTGCTCTGTTCAGCATCTTCAGTTCTATAAATGCCCATGGCATGACTACAGTCACAGAGACCAAGTCCCATGATGTTTACCATGGAAACATCGTACTTGTGTATACTGGTCCTATTAGGAAAAGATGAGATCAGAACAAGACATGAAAAAATCAAATAGACATTTTGCCTCCAGTCTTCACCTCATTTCCCTTGGAAAAACTATAGTCGAAAAAAAATATTTACTTGAGCCTTTTTGGTTGGTTGCATAAGACACAGATGCCTAAAGAAAGCCAGCAAATTAGCTGTGCAAATTACTACACAGAGTTATCTCTGACCAGCTCTGTTCAAAATGTCCTTGGATTCCATGAAACCTGTGTCTAGTGAAAGCCTTGGAAACAACTCAAACATACTTAGCCATGTTTTAAAAGCAAACCCCTAAAGTTGTCATTTGCTGCCAACCATGGTGCTTCCAAATGTTATATCTGCCTGTGGTTCTCCATCATTCCCATTTGTCAAAAATCAGTTTTACACTGACTCTCAAGGTTCCATCTACCCATCGCTCCAGCCCTACCTGAGACTTCATACTGTTCACCATCATGTCCTAAGAATTCTTTTCCATGCCAGCAGCCCACATGCAGGGACTGAGCTCCTGATGGACCTTCCCCTTCACTGTCCCATTTCTCCTAGTATTTCTACGTATATATCATATCATATCACACACATACATACACACAAAAGCCTTAAAACTACACCCAAATTCATAACTAATTGTTATACCCTCCAAAGAAAATTATAAGAATATTATTCTATTATATCATAGCGATTATCAAACTTTGAAGTGTGTGTGTATGTGTGCATGTGTGTGTATGTTGTATGCATATTGTACATGCATGCCAGTATCCAAGTGTGCACACCTGTATAGATACAGTGGAGTCAGATTAGGACATCAGCTGTCTTCCATTGCTCTTACTCCCAAGTTATTGCCTTGAGATAGGGTCTCCCACAGAACCAGATGCTTACTAATTTTTGGTTGTGCTGAGCTTTTGGAATCCACCTATCTCTGCCCTCCCAGTCAGGAACTACAGACACACAAACACACACAACTATGCTTGGCACTTGGCTTTTTACATGGGCACTAGGATTTGAACTCAGGTCTTTGTGATTCAGAACAGAACAAGCAGTATTATTTACTGGGCCATTTCTCCAGCTCCATTTAACTCATTCCTCTTTGGTCTAAAAGTCACCTAGAGTTTTTTTTTTTTTTTTTTTTCCTACTATAAAAGCAAGAATGGAGCTTCCCTTGTTAATTACTCTGTCCCTGTCACATAAGAATATTAAGCTTTCAATATTCCATGGAAACATCTCACAGGGAAACATGGAAGGAGCTGTATAAGAACAGTCCTTCCCAGTGATAAATCCTGAGAATTACAATAAGGACTGGCAAGCAAGATTTATATAATAGTGTGATAGTGGCGGTAATATCTTGAAGGTAACAAATGATTTAAGGAATACTCCAGAAAGGAAAACTCAACGCTTGATACTATAAACCTCTCCAAGTGCCAGTGTTAGAGATGGAAACAGACCCTAGAAGAGAACCTACCTCTACCGTTTCACTAAACTGATACTGTATCCAACTGCTTTCTAAACACAACATTGACACCCATAGATGAGAGTGGCTTATCACAGAAGTTTCTTTTTACAGCAGACAGAGGCTACTGCAGAGAACCACACTAAGTCAAAGTGTGGAGAATAACTGACTATGGAATGCCCATCACCAAATGGGACACCTGTAACACAACCCTTATATCCAAGGGTCAGGGAACACTGTGAAGGTGTAGGCAGAAAGTGGTAAGAGCCGGGGGTGTTATAATAGGGCGACAGGGTGGCAGACCATGGCAGGCCCGCGCCAAGGTATATGTAGTCCCTGAGGGGTCACAACAAACAAAGGGTCTGGTATATCAAGGGAAGATTTATTAAGAGTTAAGGGGATTAAGGGCAGGGAAAGTGGGTGGAGAAGCTGGAAGAGAGAGAGGAGGGAGGGGGGACGTGGTGGACAGAGGGAGAAACCGAAGAGAGAGAACAGGAGTGGTGGGCAGGGCCTTTTATCTCTCCATATCTAGCACACAGGTGCTAGATGTAAGGAATTACGACCCTGAAGGACCCCTGAAGTCAGGCTAGTGGAAACGACTGTAGACTTACAAGAGAACCAATAGCACCACTGCAAATATTAACTTTTGGACAGGACAGGACTGGGATGTTGCGCCCATCCACTCTTAACATGCGGTTGCCTTGGACTGACCACACCAGTCAAATTCCACCAAGGACATAAGGAATAATAATAATACACGAACGTGAGAGGGAGATGTAGGGATAAAATGGGAGCAACTGTGGGGAACAAGGGGGGGAATGATGAAAGTATATAGTGCTCATGTATAAAATTCTCAAAAAGAAGCTTTAAAAATAAATTTAAAAGCAGTGTTTGGAAGGTACACAGTGAGTATTTGACCAATGGATTAGTGAATAAATAAGTATGAGGAGAGAAAGAAAGGTCAAAAATGCTAATAGCAACCCACCTTTCACTATTTATTTAAATTCTTACTGTAAAAGCTTTCGAGCGTTTTTTTTTTTTCTAATAAAGAAAAAGGAAAAAAGAAAGACTATTTTCAGTATCACTAAGCATCTAGCACGACAAAAGGATACAGAGATTAGAAAAATGCATTTAGGCTAACGAACGACAAATTCATGTTTTAATGTAAACATCCCTGCTATGGGTGTTTACATTACACTTTGCTGTTTTCCTTTTTTTTTTTTCAAAGTCAAGTTTGTTTACAAAGTATTCCAGAGAAGAAAAAGGATTTCAGTCCTTTTTCTAGCCAATTTTTAAATACCAAACATCATAAGTGTAGGATTTGGGGCTAAAAGTACAAGTCAGGAAACAGTGTTAAAATTTAGGTGAATAAAAATATCACAGATAGTGAATGTGGAAATGCAGAAGGAGACTCTGTGTCTTCAGAATGGCTGTTCTAACCGTATAAAAGTTGTTGAGATGCATAGATTCAGGGTATGGCAAGTCTCACTGCTTGATGTTTTCTATTGGCAGGTTATTTGAAATAAAGTTTTAATAGTAAAAAAGAAACATAGTTTAATAATGTATTACAGCCATAACAACTTTTTACCCAAATAAGTTAAAATTTTTAACTAATATTCCTTGCCTTCGGAGGAGTAGTGGTTGAGTTGCAAAAGAAAACAAAATAAAGAAAGGAAAACTCCTTTGGTTTTGTTTTGTTTTGTTCTGTTTTAATATAAAAGCGTGCCCTGAGCAGATGCACTTCTTAGAAAACCACCACCAGCAGCAGCAGCAGGTCTAATTGCCTTTCATGTAAATTAGGAATGTGTTGCTTTGTTTAAGCAATAATTTAGGTCAAGATGAGGGGTCAGTTTATTTGTTCTAGCTTATTTGGGGCTTTGAAACGGCGCTTGAAACATCCTACAAAAGGTTTTGTTGTTGTTATTGTTTTTGGGTTTTGTGAGGGTTTTTTTGTTTTGTTTTTTGTTTTGTTTTGTTTTTTTGTTTTTGTTACTACTTAATCTCCCCTTACTGCTTATAGCACTGGATTCTACACATCATAAAAGTGTACAAAAATACTTCGCAGCTTTAATTTGAGACACTTGAGAATTGGGGGTGCTGCCACAACTTCTGAAATCTTTTATACTGGCAGGAGCTTGCAGAACCCGAGACTCTTTTGAGAAGGTACATACCAACCTGGAGTCATTGGCCGCTGTTGCCTCCAAGCAGCTCCTATAGGTTTTGCTTCCCCGTGAAGCATTTGACTTTCGGTATTAAAAAAAAAAAAAAGTTATTAGAACTACCCTGTTTGCCAGGCAAATTTTGGACATAGATTATATCCCAGGGAGGAACTTCTGACTGACCCTTCTGGTTTATGACACCAGTGAGCTTAAGTGCCTGTGACTGATCGCTGGCTCCCTGCGCACGGAAAATTGTATCTCAGCAGGTTCTAGCTGGAATTGGGGAAAGAGGTTTGTTCATTTGTCTGTGTGTGTTTTAAGCATTTCACGCCAAGGGAATATTTTGTGGACAATGCACCACAAAGAAAGTGTATTTAAAAAGAAAAATCAAAGAACCATTTTTTCTCATTTGTATAATTCCCAGCTCCGAAGTCCAGGACAATTGTCATCTATCGGTTTATCTTACTTTCATGAATGTGATGTGTAATTAATATAAGAATTCAGAGGCATTCCAGGGTCACAGAGTAGTGGAGTTACATGGGTCTAAAATATAGGCCCTTTCTATCGAGGGAACTAATTTTACCTCTATTGTACTATCAAGTTATTTATTTCTACTGTAAGAGAGCATTTCACCATAATGTACTCATGAGTATGTTTTACTTTTAAGTGTTTTATTAACGATGAAGAAATAACACTGAGTACAAAATGAAGATTTGGGCCAAAAAAAAAAAAAACAACAAAAAAATTACATAAAAGGTCAGAAAGAAAATATTCAATGAAGACCTCTAAGAGAAAGAGTTTTCTGTAAGAAGCTAAAAATACTTCTTTACCAAAAGAAAGGGAAAAGCCACACATTGTTTTGTTTTTGTGTCTGCTTTGCTCATAAGAAACTGAATTGTGGTGGCTAGGGAGAGGAAGGGGAAGGCTGGGGAAGTCCTTGCTATGAAACCACAAAAGCCAGAATTGGGATTCCCAGCATCCTCAGAAAAGTCAGGAAGCACACATCTGTTACTGGGCTTCTCCAGTGTCCAAACTTTCAGTTTCAGCGTTGTTGGTTTTTACATATGGTTGAAAATATGAGACCAGAACCCAAATCCAAAAACTGAACTTCTTACTATAACTATCACTTAGGGTAAACAAGTTAGTTCAGTGAAGTTGTAACTGAGAAATATTTAAGTGATATTATTTCAATCAGAAAAATCAATAGCATTTTTTTGTCTCATTTGCCACTTTAATTGTAGCATTTATCTTTGGGGCAGCCAATAAACTTTAGTGTTTTGAAATTTTAGAATGCATAGAAAAAAATTCTGGGGCTCACTACCATCAGAATTAACTGATTCTGTAAGTTCTACACATTCGATGGGCACGGGACATTGTCTGTGGACTATTGACGTTAACCTCACCCCCTAAATGTGACTCAGATCATCTTTCTCTCTTCCTCATGGGTGTATCCTGTCTCTGTGGTTCCAATGTGTCTTCTAAGGTGAGAACAGCCATTTCCTGTGAGCTGCCTGCGGTTTACAAGCAGTGCTTTGGGTAATGATCTCCAATTACAAATGTGACCAATGCTTGTCTAGTTTAAATCTTTTCAATGGTCTCTACTGGTCTGAGGATAACAATTTAAATCCTTATCATACCCAAACTATGCTAGACCTTTCATGGCCCATCAAACTCCTGCTGTATTT
This sequence comes from Lophiomys imhausi, assembly GCA_907164525.1. Taxonomy (NCBI): domain Eukaryota; kingdom Metazoa; phylum Chordata; class Mammalia; order Rodentia; family Muridae; genus Lophiomys; species Lophiomys imhausi. Next base: position 781,427 of record CAJQZJ010032944.1, on the reverse strand, counting down.
CCAAACCAATGTCTTCAAGTTCCCCAATCCTTTCAGTTTTCTGAACACCTTGTCATCCCACATACCCCCACAGGCTTGTGTCCTTGAAAACTTATCCCAAGAGGGTTGTGCTGTTTGGGGAGACTGTAGAACTTTTGACACATGTACCAGACATGGGACCTTGGAAGTGGACCGTGATACCTCTAAGTCCAGCTCTGTTGATCTGCCCAGATGTGCAGAAATGCCACCTTATGCTCCAGCTACTGCAAACACTTGCTGCCATGATGGAAACTTAAAAAACAAGACAAAACAAAACAAAAGACATAAACAAACAAACAACAACAAAAAAAAACAATAGAACAGTGTTTTCCTATTCCCCTGAACTCTACAAACACTAGCAAAAGAAATTTCTCGTTACATTGTTTCTGTTTGGTATTTTGTCGAAGTATCAAATAAAATAAGCAATATACCCTTAACCTCCTGGTTTCCACTCTTGCTTCTGGCCCTACGTGAGCCCTACCACCTTTCCAGGCTTCTATTGGAAGTACTACGTCTCCCCCAGGAGCTTCCCCGAGCTTCTCAAGTTTTCTGCCTGATGGTTTTCCATCATTCATCATTACCATGTGTACTGTGTGTGCATTAGTGAGAAAACGTGATTAACATCTGTCTCTACTGCCTGAAGACATATGCTGTGTCTGGTTTTGCCTACCTTTATCCCTCATAAACCCAAAATGGTACCTGAAATGATAGGCACACCGTCGGTTTAGAATGAATAAGTAAATACTAACAGCTCTCGGAGAGTCTAAGATCCCCCTGCCCAGCTTTCATCTTTGCAGCAAGATCACTCAAGCAAATTTTGGAAAGAGAAATCGCATTCTTTCTTCATGTATTAGCTCAGATTAAAATGGAAAGTGAGCCCTGCAAATGTTCAGTTTGCCCATTAAGAAAATGTCTTAAATACTTTTACTATGCAAATTTATTGGACCATTTTGTTTGTCATATATATCAAGATCAATTTGTAGCTTGAAATGGTTGTGACCGTCAATGAAGCTGAAAGTGTTCTGTGGGATTAGCTGACGATTTGTTAGGGGCTGCTTGAATCTCCTGAAGCATCTCTTCTCTCGTGTGTGTCATGTGCTTTCAATGAAAAAAAATGGATCTTTCTCATGTTTGTCTACAATAAACAGAACGAGGGAAACAAAACCAGAAGATCTATATAAGCATGCTACCACTTGTTAAACTGTAAATGTTACATACAGTACCTATCTCCAAAATCCTCTGTAAAGCCTACTGGAAGTACAGTTTTGCATTCCTCTGTGAGCCATGTTACCACACTCTTGTCAGCACCTGCATATTCACAAGAGACATCTGTGTAAAACTGAACCCACACCTCCAAAGCAAAGTAATGGCATGAAACTGTAACTTAGTTATCAATTGTATTTATTGATAAGTATAAACTGTAAGATTAGGCCGGTGGAACAGTTAGAGGGCTAGCGGGATGCTGGCAGGCCTGGCCTCCCTTAACTAGCGTTCTGACCCATCCTGAGGAAAAAGTCCTGGATCAAGGGTGGCCTTCACCACCTGCAACCTAAACTCTGTTAACTAACATTTTCATTAATAACTATAAGTTATAGCAGAACAGCCTATGGCCTGGCAGGAGACTGGCAGGCCTGACTTGCCTTAGAAACCTATAGGCCTGGTGGGGAGGTTTGGTGGGGTAGCTGCTGGATATTTGTTAATAACTTTAAATTGTTATACTAAGCCAGTGGAACAGCTGGCAGTGGCCTGGCAGGGTAGCTCCTGGGGCCAGCTGTGAGGCCAGTGGCTGGAAGCCTGTATGCCTTCCAATCTAAAACCCGCAGCAGCCTTTCTCCCAATAATTAATTATACCAAGACTTTTTAATGTTTCAACACTTAGCTGGGAAGACTCTCAACTAGATAATATAAGGTAACTCAAACCATCTAATCCCAAACAGCCATGTGACCTTTTATACCTTCCAGAGCTTTCAAACACATCTGTTTGCTTCCATGTCTCCTGGTGTAAAGAAAGATTCCTCTGTGTAAGACCCATGGTTCCTGTTTCCGTCTCAGGAAGTCCCACCTTCCTATAGTCTTTCTGCCCAGCTAGTTGGCCATCAGTGACTTTTATTAACCAATCAGAGAATGCTTCAGAAGGGGCGATAGCCAGATCTCAGCATTGAAATCAGTCTTTCAGAACCAATGTAGTAGACCTTCCAGCAATGGCATTTTTAAAAAATGATACTATTTGTCTGCTTTCGTTGGCATCTTTAAATTCTGTATGCATACAGTGTTTGTTTATGGTGTTAAGCTAATCAATTTGCATAGAAATAATCTTGGTCTTATTGTTTAGCTCACCAGGGTTTATTTCATGATAACATTGAACCCTGGTGTGGACCACTGAAAGATGCTAAGTTTATGGGAAGAATTTAATCATCCTGGGGTGGGGGGGAGGGATCTATAAGAAAATGAGAAAAAATAAATCCTTACTGTTTTACTTTGTCTGGTCTTGCACATTTCAGCACACTTGTTCCTTCCTCTGTCATTTGTCTCAAGATAGCCTATGCTAATTGAGAGGCAAGTTGGCTCTAAAGAATATGACTAGTTTCATTTGAGTCCAATCAATCTCAAGCATCCATTGACCAAGATTCATTTAAAATTCTCTCACACCAATCAAGATTCTGTTTCTGGTCTTTAAAAAAGTTTTTTTTTAATAAAGATTAGAGCTGACTAGGACACGATGAATTATAATTTAGAATTTTCAATTATTTTAAAATTAGCTATGCTTATTTTTAATTTTACATGGCAATTTTTAATTGCAAATAAAATTAATATTTATACTTATTTAAGGATTTTTAACTATTTATTTGTTGAAACAAGGTCATATTATATAACCCACCTTCACCATAAATCCATGATCTTCTAGCCTCAGCATGGAAGAGTGTGGAAGAAAAGACGACCACAGGAGGAAAATCTTCCTTCCTAGCCATGCTCAGACAGTGGCCATTAGATTTTCCTGCCCTCTTCTAAATGCTTCACAAATGCTAGCTCACATGGGCTTGTCCTGGGAAGGTATCATTTCATCCCATTTTACAGAGGAGCCAGTTAAGGCCTAAAAACTTTAAATTGGCTTCAAGGTCACAAGGACATTGCTATCAGGTAAAAGAGTCAGAATTTTAAGTTTGAGACCAATGCTAAGCTATAAACTTTCTGAATTTTCACAAGAAACTCCAAAATTTAAAAATCTAATTTTAAAAGGTGGAATTCAAATCTAGCTTTGTAGAAAGTGGGTAATGTCTCTCCAAGTCCAGAGTTCGAGAATCTGCCTGGAGATCTGCAGCACCAGAGATCTGGGCCATTTACCACTTTTCTTTCCCAAGCATGGTGATGTCGATGTGAGTGTCCAAATATGTTTGAAACCTATTTTCTTGGTTAAAAGATGATTTGCTTGCTTGCTTGCTTTCTGCCTGTCCTTCTATCGTCCTTCCTTCAATACAGGAGTACTGCTCTGGGCTTATAAGAATGCCATGTGCTAGCAATTTGTGAGTTAAATTACTTCTCCCTGCTCAAGAATCCATTTCAAATATCAATGCCTCATCCATTCTCCCCCATGCCCTGGGTAGTTTTTAGGACGTCCCCTCACCTAGGTTCATGAATCCTTACAAGCTGTTGTAGCAGTGTTGTAGAAGCACTGCTAGGTACACAGCTATCTCCGGGAAGAGTACAAAGGTTTTCAAATAAGCTACTGAACACACACACACACACACACACACACACACACACACACAAAGAGAAAGAGTGTATGTGTCGGGTGTGGCTCCAAAGGTGTGTGGCTGGGGACAGTGAGATGGAACTGACCCAGACCCCCAAAAAACTCAAAGTTTGGAGCTACAGATACTAACACCGAGGTTGGTAGGTGTGGGGGTCCAGCTTTCTCCCTGCTACTGGCTGTCTCTCTGGAGCACATGAACACACCCCAAAGGTGTACCTTCACTGTGGCATGTAGAAGCGACCTCACAGGTTGTCACAGGGGAGCCCGCCTTTTTCCCATGTAACATTGGCAGCATCCCAATCCCAGCCAATAAAGTGTGTCTGGGCCCAAAGGCTCTGTCCACACTTCTCACGGTTCAAAAGAGGGGCCCACGCCCATCTCAGGGGGCACCCTCGTATAATTTAAGGGTTCGTGGGAGAGTTAAGAGCATCATAACATAGGCTGTAATAAAAGGATCACTAGATGTGCTGTCTGAGAGCTGCTACGATTTTGCTACCACTGAAGAAAAACTTTCTCCAACTATGCCTCCACCCTCTTGGACCTGCCATGTTTGTTGCCAACCAGATCATTGGTCCCCAAAGATTCTAAAAGCCAACATGGCCCTATCCAATGGGACAATAGAGGGGAGTGCAACCCGGTCCTGCCCCAGCCTATAAGCAGCCTGACCTCGTGCTGCCCAAGTCACTCGACAGCCCAGGACACTCATCTGCTGCCCTGCCAGCAACATCACCAATTTTTTATGCTACAAGACAGAGAAAGAGCGAGAGGGAGAGACCCATATATACCATCCACCTTCCACTACCCACTACGTGAAAAAATTTGTATTAATGTGAAAGATAAACATGGAAGATGTTATAACATATATGACCATATAGATATAAATCCTCACACATAAACATCCATTTTTGACACATATAGGGTGAACCTGACAGATCCAAGTATCTATGATAACACAGTACAAGAAAGGTACTCATCTTGATACTTTCGCTTCCCCATTTGGTACCTTGCAAACTACCTAAAATAAAATCATCCAGTGAGTATTGTTAAATAAAGCAATAATTTAATAAAGATACAGAAAAGGGAAAGAAAGAGAGGAGAGAGGAATAAAAGAAAGAAGAGAGAGGGAGGAATGGGAAGACAGGGAAATTTAATCTATCAAATTCAGTTGTCAATAATTTAATAAAGTCTAGTGTGCACAGTCTTTGTTCTCTGATCTATGCTGTCGTTTTGTGTGCCTCCTTAATGCTCTTGTATTACTCAAAGCAAATCCCCATCTTGGGTTACTCTAATCTTTTACCTTTCCAATTTTTGTCTGATATAGTACTTCATTGGAAAAATCATGAAAGATTCCCCAAGTCTGGATAAAGCTGTCTTGTTCATTCTCCCTGATTCCCCTTCTGTGTCCGATATTTGTTAACTGCTAACTACATGGCTTGATCATTTTTCTCATCTCCCTCTACACTGCTCACTTTCTCAAGTCACATAATCTATACAGGCCTACCTTCAAGACAACATCCTACCACCTCAAAGAGAATGATATTTCTCTTCCTTTCCCAGCCAAGCTTCCCACCAGCCATTGGTTTTTGTTACTCTATCCACCCCCTTCCTCTGACCTCTATAGGCTACTCCATGCTGCTGGTCCCATGTTCCCATTTTGTCATGTGCTCAAATTGACTAGCCCATATCCACTCAGAAATCTCTCACCACCCACCCTAAAGAAAGCATTTATCTCTACTCTGAAATTACCCCCCCCCCTTTTTTCTGGTCACAATCTGACCACCTTCTTCTTCTTCTTCTTCTTCTTCTTCTTCTTCTTCTTCTTCTTCTTCTTCTTCTCCTTCTTCTTCTTCTTCAACACTTCTCTCAGCTGTGTCTGAAGAGCTGTGTTAGAAGTTAGAGATGTTCTGGGATGTTAGAGCCTGTGATTCCCCACCAATTCTCATCCTTTCAAATCTCCCTGCAGCACTGGACACTGTAAACTAATTTTTCCTTCCCAAATAATCTCTCCAGCACCTCCAAGTGTCTCCTTGTTCCTGGCTCCCATCATTCCCAGACTTACTACTTCCTGTCTCTTTTATTCCTCTTTTACACCAGTCCCCAATCCCTTTCCGGCAGATATTTCCTCACACTGTAAACTATCTTTTCTCCATATCTTGAATGGTTATACCCATTATGGCTGGGAGAATGGCTCAGAGGGCAAAGTACTTTCCACCCACACATGGGAACCTGAATTCAAATACACAGAATTCATGCAAAGCTGGGAAAAACCCGGTGAAAGAATGTGCTTGTGTAATCCAAGTACCCCTACCACTGGAAGGGAAGTTCACAGGCCAGCCTGCCTGGCATACAAAGCATGGGAACAACAGAGTCTGCATCTCAAACAAAATAGAAGGCAAGGACTAAACCTGTGGTTGCCCTCTGTTTGTCACATATATCCCTACTGACATGTGCGTACCAGAACTCACATATATCAACTCATGCATAAACACCCACAAGACCAAAAGATTTACAAAAAGAGTGAGACTCATTTTATGACTCCTAATCTCATAATTCAACATTTTCAACTAACATATGAAACAGACGCAAACATGACCTCTCAACTCATGTTTGAAAAATGTGTGTGCTTTCTGAAAAAGTAGTTGCTCCTAATTTCTCCTTTTCTGATAATTATGTCAATCACATTGTCAGTGTTATGCAACTCTGAAAGCTATTTTTATTTTTTAATTTTTAAAATTTTGTTCTTTGGAAATGGCATACATGAATATAATGCACATCAATCATATCTGCCCTGCCCACTTCCTTCCAACTTCTCCCAGATGCCTCCATCCTCCTCCTAACTTTATGTCTTCTTCCTCCTTTCTCCCTCCCTCCTCTTCTTATTTTTCTATAAGCCATTGAGTCCAGTTAAATTTGACCATCTGTGCATGTATATAAAGCCATACACTGGAACATGGGGCAAACTGTCATGTGTCACTCCACTGCAAAAAAACTAATCCTCCCTCAGCAGCTATCACCTTTCAAAAGCTCCTCAGCCAGGAGTTGATGCTCAACCCTACCCTCCCACCCACTGCTGATGAGATGTTGACTAGCTTGATCTTGTGCAGATCTTGTGTAGGCAACCACAGCTGTTGTGCATACATGCATGTAATGGCCCCATCATGTCCAGAGGCATTTATCAGTCTCTCCAATGCTTCTCACAATCTTTCCACCCTTCTTCCATAATGCTTCCTAAGTGTTGAGCAGAGGAAAGCTTGTTGTACATGTCCCCAATTAAAGCTGAGCCATGCAAAGTTCTCTGCACTTTGAGTCTCTGTATTAAAACTGTCCATAAAAAAGCTTTCCTGTTGAAGAGTAAAAATTGTCTCTGACTTGTCTTTTTTGAGTCTACATTTTTGTGTTTGCTTGTTGATGTTATTTGGTTAGTTGGACCTTAGTGTATGATAACTGAAAGAAATAGGAGAAACATAGTTATTTTGACTTGCTATGGAAATAACACTTGGAAATAACTCCAAGGGGATAAATGTTAAAACAAGAAATTCAAGGAACTCATTTATTTTAAGTGTGGTTATGGTTTACAATGATTAAATGCCATGCAAAAATAAACAACTCCTATAGATAATTTTTCATTGACCTTACCAAAACCAAGAAAACAAAACAAACAAACAACAACAATACTTTAAGTTCCTGCTGTAGTGAATGTACTTGTGGCTCCTGGGAACATAGATGTAACCTCAGCTATCTTCAGGTCTTGGTCTAACCTACATCCTGTGTTACTGGAATACAATACGGATGTGGGAAAGAAAGGCTTTAAATAAGATAGAAATGTGGCAAATCTTACGGAAATCCCTCAACACTTCACTTTTTGTAAAGGTAAATAAGTCATATGAAATTTTTCCTTTTAAACTGTAGGAAAAAATGCCAAGTGAGTTTGTGTGCCTGGGTGTATGAAATTAAGTTTGACTTAGCACACTGCTCGGGTAGATTTTTTTTTTCTTTATGGCCCTGGAGACTAAACCCAGGCCTTCACAAGCATTCTAGACATGTGCTCTGCCACTCGGATAGATCTTCAGTTCTCTTTTGACCTTTAATTTTGAAATGAATTCTCACTGGGTTGCCCAATGAGGCTCTAAACTCACTCTATAGCTCTGGCTAGCCTTGAGCCTGTCTTCCTAAACCTTCCTCTCAAATGGCTAGACTATAGCCCCTTGCTGACTGGCATGGTTTCTTTATAATAACTTCTAATCAACTTTTCCCATTTCACTGTTAGAAGCCAGCAATCGACCTTGTTATAATTCGGCTTTTTCATTTAAAAAGTTAGGATCTTAAATTTCCTTATAAAACATCAACAAAGCTTTGATCCAGTATACATCTTTCTGTGTCTTCTATTCCAGATCTACAGCTTCTCTAAAGCGAATAGATTTGGAATTTCAGCGCAAGCAAAGGAGCTGAGACCTCGTTGCAGGAGAGTAGGTAAGTGGACCCGGGGACCAAAATGTCTCCAGAAGGATGACTTCCTACGGCATACAATTTGTTTGTGGTGACAAAGCATGTTCCTTTGTCAGAGCTGCCATTGCTTCGCTGCCCCTGAGCCTGGGTCTAACCACCCGCAATCATTTATTTCAATGATTCCGTAAAAAGCACCATTGGTCGGAACTGCACTGTGTTTTGATACACAAAAGTCACCACATTTCTAGGTACTTTTTCTTTTTTCTGGGAGACTAAATGAATAAGGACATTCTAAAATACAGACTCTCTGCTGCTGCTGCTGTTGTTGTTGTTATTTTAAACCAGAGCCAATCAGCTACCATCATATAACAGGCCATGCACAATGGACAGCAAGTGCGTTTGTGTTTCCCACCCTTGGCAGTGAATTGTTTGGGTTCTTTCATGTTCTCAGGAAGTCTTAATTCTTTCTGAGAAGCACTTACATGGCAACCTTAGAGAATTCAACCTGTACCTGGTTGTGTTTTTCCTCTCTTCTTGATATTGCTTGGTGCATTTTCTCAACGGTGACCTCGGTCTAGTAATTTAACGCTTTGAACTTTGTGAACAGATTCACTTAAAATCACATTCTGAACGATTCCCACAAAAGGGGAAGTGTCTTCTACCAAGATGCTAGAAAACAGTTTACAACAGAAAAGCTGGCAAGTGTTCTGCTCAGGGTGTTTGTAGAATGGTATTTCTAGGAGATCCGGGATCTCAGAGCAAATCATTCCAAAGGTCCCTGACTCATTGGGCTTAATGACTCAAGTTCTGAATTTCCTTGCTTTCTCTCAATTGGTAGTTTCTTCTTTTAATATAATTCAACATTAAGTTCCAACACAGCAAAGAGCTTTCTAAATTATGCAATTACACTAAAGTACCAGTACATAGGAATAATAAGATTTTACATGGGAGAAAAAAAGTTAGTTGCTTACACAGATTTCTGTTATTCATTGAACTATACTACAGCATTTAATGTATAAATCACTACAGAGGTTGAGAGGCCAAGAACACAGCATAAGCTCTATGGCAATAGAAATCAATGTGGCTTTTTTGCTGGTGTTATTTTGTATCCAAGTTACCAGATTTAAATTAACTTTGCATCCAAAACAAGAGACTTTTTCTGAATGTGTGGAGCTGACATAATTTCAGTATTTATAGCAATAATTCTTTTGCTTTTCCTCCTGTGAAAGAGGACAGGATAGATTTTTTTTTAAATAATAAAATTGTGGTTCGTTTGTTACATAAAATAGCAGTGCCTGATGTTTTTTCTCTATCCCTCCCAGGCACGGATTTTTACTTTTCCCCTAAGGGTGTCTCAAAAAAAAAAGTTATAGGAGACCCTTTAATAAGTGTCCTTGTGAGCATACACTTATGTTTGTATATGCTTCGTGGGTACTTAATCAAAAGCATGCGATCTGCTGCATGTATGATATCTTTCTTCCCTTGACCTCAGTTTAGGTCATGGTGAGGTTTTCTTGCTGCATTTCTCTATTAACACACAAGCAGTCAGAAGAAGGTAGATTTTAATAATTACTATCACACATTTCCTCAGTAACTGTCCCCATAAGATCCTTGCAGAGTTTCAGCATGACTCTTTACACACAACATATGGAACAATGACCCAGGAAGTAAACACGCAGCGTTTACCTGTAGACTAGATAAGAAACGATTTGTCTAAGTTGCTTTGCTGATTTTTTTTTCTCAAATAGTCCTCCTGATTTTGTGACAAATCATGCTCTGGAGAAGACCTGTCTGCATAGCTTTACAATAGACATTAAGTAAGTGACATGCTTAGAATAAGTTATTGTTGTACATGATGAATGATCATTCCTGGAGAACTCCCAAAATTAGGCACATGGCTCCTCTTGTTACTGACAGAAGGTAGACATTTCAGGGTTGGACTGTAATCACCTGTGTGCTTTCTGCTATAATGATGAAGCTTAAAATTCCCTGCAAGCACAACATTGGGTTCTCTGAAGACCGTTGCTGGTGAAACTCCTTCAAGTCTCTAGCATTTCACCTTAGAACACACTTTCCTTGAACGCCACTCTAATAAAACATGTCAACCTCCCCTTGTCTTTTAAGTACTCTCTCTTCAAACCCTTTTCTTGTCTGTTCATGGAAATCACTCTTCCTATACTGGGAGGTTCTCTAGGACAAGCATTTAGTCTGTAATAGCTAATATATAAACTTGAATGGTTAAGTGTTCCTCTGAGATACACATTGAAGGAGAATGCTTCACATGTTGTAACACAGGTCAGTGGCTGACTGTAAAATACATTCATAAGCATATATTCTGATAAGGAGTCAAAGGGTAGCATCCACAGACCTCCAAACTCTACCCAAATCAGGCAGAACAATGCCCCTTCCAGCCCATGAAAAGCACATATATATATATATATATATATATATATGTATGTATGTATGTATGTATGTATGTATGTATGTATGTACAACAACAAACAAAAATCAAAAGGGAGAAATTTTAAAAGACTCTGTCTCATTAAGGTGACTTATTGGAGATCACCTATTCTGACTTAGGCAAGCAAGAAGAAATATTTTTAAGGTCCATGTTTTAAACAAGATATTTCAATTCCAAGGGTCAGGCACTCTGTGTTTTGGAAGACTTCTCAGATAATTTAATTAATCCTAACAAATATTCATAAGCAAGCCTGGTATGTAACCGACTCTTGCTTATGATTCTGACACCTTGGAGGAAGAGGTAGGAGACTCAGAACTTGGAGGTTAGCTATGGTTACATAGTGAGTTTGAGGCCACCCTGAACTCTGTAAGACTTCATGAAGCAAACCGAATACAACAAAAAGTATTCAGAAACATTTCCTAAATTTAAAAAGGAGAAAATGGGGTTGGACAAAAATAGCCCCAGCAACTGATTAATCACATGGTTTCCCTGGCATGAGGTTTGTTCTTGTTTAAAGGAGTCAGTGGGAAAAATGAAAAAAATTAAATAAAATAATAAAATATTACGCAGACTCTTTCAAAGATGGGTGCAAAGGATTCCATCAACTATTGACAGTCACGGATTAGCCAAAGTATCCATCCGCTTCAGTCAGTAACTGCTACCTCTTTCCAGGTCTTAATAAAATTAAGCAAAACTGCAAAACCTTTGACTTGCACAAACCCTTGTCCTTTGTTTCTCTTTAAAGCAAAACTGCAAAACCTCTGACTTGCACAAACCCTTGTCCTTTGTTTCTCCTGTTGGGTTGACCAATAAGAAAAAGGGTCTGCAAAATGCCCACCTAAGCTCAAACTGAGTATTCCCTCCGTTGCTCCCTCCCCTGGTATTCTAAACTGATTGTATCACTAGTTGTTGGATAATCAGAGAATTGGATAAAATGAAAACACAGCATAAATTAACAGTGTCAGAAAACATTGTAAGCCATTCTGATGATTATAAGTAGTTCAGTGTTTGTTGTTGTGTAGAACAAAAATCAGAATGGCTGACCGCGGATCTTGTTCTTCATCTGGATGTTTTGGTGTTTTGCAGACACAGCATTTGGAGCAAAGGAAAAGTTTCAAATGTGTGAGATACTGTAGTAAATTTTCTCCGGGCTGTTTAGTTGAATGCTCCAGAATGAATAGGGTTGTTGCAGACCCTGGTGTGAGGAGTGGGGCCCAGTGTCTTCTTGTTGGGCATGAAACATTGCAGAGAAAGCCTTCAGTTTCCAAAAGTTTCTGATCTGATGTCAGAGAGTCTGGAGGGTCCTAAATCAAACAAACTCTGTAGATCTCTTGGTCTGATCTCCCTGTCTGTCTTCTGTCTAGCCACAGGGGTATGTGGCTTCCATTGCCAGAAGCAAAAGCAAACAAGGATCTAAACATATTTTTTTTACTAAAATACTTAACTTATGACAGAATAGAGGTTGAAGAAAAAACCTTAAATATATATAATATATTGTGTATCATATTGTTCTATATATATGATATAATATATATCACATATCTATGGCCAGGAAAACAGTTCAGTTACTAAAGTGCTTGCCTAGCAAGCATGAAGTCCTGAACCTTATCTCCAAAATGTTTGCAAAGAGCTGAGTGCAGTGGTGTGCACCTCTTAGTACTGGGGCACAGACAAGCTGAACCTCGAGCCTCCATTGTCAGCCAGCCTAGACTACTTGGCAGATCCCAGGTCCTTGAGACACTTTCACAAAGATGGTGGATAGCTCCTGAGGGATGATATCCAAGGTCATCCACTGCCTGCTCATACCTTTCTCCCTATGGACCTGCACACAGTCTGCGTGCACCCCCCAAAAAAAAATATATATATATATTATCCATGGCCACTAGATATTTTTAATGGTCAAATAAATATTAATGTCACTTTACATATAGGAAGCTATAAAGTGAATTAAATGGACTTAGCGGGTAGCTTGTCTCAAAGGTAGAAATACCTAGTTAACCCTGCAGGGCTATTGGCAAACTCCATTCAAAACATTACAAAGCACCATTGGGAAGTTTGTTTTCTCAGTTTTGTCTGGGATCAGATTAGTCTAGAGACATTGATGGCCCTTGATAATTGAAATGTAATCTGTATCCTTTGGCATTAGACAGGAACAGTACTGTAAAATGATGTGACAGCCTGCTTTCAGCTTAGGGACATGGTCTGGTGCTCACTTCTGAATGCCCATGGAGGAAAATACTTCTCCAGAGATTACATGGACAGGTACTCTTTTTGCTTTTAGTTTTCCAATCAACAAACAGTAAGTAAATAAATAAATGAATGCAAAACAGTTTTGCATTCCCATTCTATTACCTTCTATTTCCAACTGTTGTCATTCTTAATTCATTTCTCTCTCTCACTTTGTTAATTTGTAAAATGGGAATAATGTATCTCCCTAGTACTATTTCATGAACACAAAATTCTGTTGCTATTCTAAGGTACATATGTATCAGTTCAAAAATAACCATGAGAATGCCAGGAGATTACACACAGCAATTTGTACCAACTATTTCACTGGGGACAAGTGAAATACTTTTACAAGAACACCATGTTCTAACAAGATTCTCTTTTGAACTTCCATTCTTTAGACTTTTCTAATAGAGTGCATATATCAGCATTGTCTTACACCCTATCATATCTTACTAACTAAGAAATGATGAAACCCTGAACTTGGTGAGTGGAAGACTGGATGAGAATACACAATGTGGGCTGGAGAGATGGCTCAGCTGTTAAAGGCTAGGCTCACAACCAAAAATATAGGAGAATACACAATGCTGGTGACTTTTTTAACTGGGTGGCAGAAACCAAGCAAGCCAGACTCCTGTCTACCTCTGACCACAATGCAAGGAGATAGTTTAACGATGGGCAATAAAGACTCAAAGGTTTTACCTCCGGGAAATGAAGCCAATTGCCAGCCTTCCCTTAAAGTCATCATTCTGGTTAGGTTCTAAATAAAAAGTTCTGCTTCAAGGGAGATTACCAGAAGCAAATAACCTTGATAAATAGGCAGGCTACAATGGATAGCAAGAAAACTAAGTGTCCATGTCTAGCATCAGAGAACTCCAGCACCAAACAGACTACAATTGCTCTTTTCACTGATCCCTCAGTGAAAATACTACAATACTACATGTCTAGTATGTAGGAAGAAATTCATCCATATCTGAAGAAATGCATGAAAACTAACTATTTTCCTGGAAAATAACATAATGGGCAGCACTCCTTCTAGTAGCAAAGAAATAGCTTCTGAAGGCAAGATTGACACTTGTAGCCTGGTATGGAGGAAGTGAGTCTGCATTCTTTTACCTTGACTGTATTGGACTTTGATATTGTACACACACTCTCTCCCATCCAGCTGCTGTGTGTATCTCCAGATCATGCATGATTAGTGTACATGTGATCTGAGTTCTCTTGCTTAAAATCCTTTATTGTGAAGCTATTGGTCTAACATAGTTCTCTAGAACTGACTTATTTATTGGTTTGTGAGCCTGATCATACAATAAATGTCATAGCAAGAGAACTCCATGACCTGGGTAGACCAGTCGGATCCTGGAAGTGGTTCCAATGAGTATCCCATTGGAGAGTGTGGTTACCATGCATATATAACTTAAATAAACTTCACCAATATCCTCTGTCATCCACTGATAGTCTTTCATGTAAAAACTCATTTTTAATTTTTTTCATATATTCCCCATATTTTATCTAAGCACTTTATTATACAACCTTGAGTATTCCATAACTCAAATGGTGATAGATAGTTAAATGTAGTGGAACATGATTAGTCAGAAATTGATGCTTACCTAGTGATAAACAATTTTAATTAGCACTATATATATATATATGTAAATTACTATCAGAGGAAAAGATTAGCTCCATCACTTCCAATACATTTCTTTTTCTTTCTTCCTCCTTTCTCATTCCCCTGAGACAGCTAGTTTCTTATGTTACAGATTCTGTAATTTTACTTTACCTCATCCCAGAATTATCACCAGAGAATGGCCCTTGATGCTTTGAAGCATCTAGATGAGGCTAATAATGATAAATGGTTCCACCATAGCAAGTTTTAGAAGTGTCAGGTGTCAAAAAATTCAATTTGTGAACATAACAAAGCCCCATTGAATTAACAAAGGCGGCTTCCACTGAATAGCATGTTCAGAGTGAAAGATATGTTTTTTGTGCTTCTATAAAGGCAACTTTTTTTTCTTTTTACACATATATCATTCAAGTGCCAAAAATCCCTCTCCAACACTGTTTATTGGGAAAGAAAAAATATTCCCGAGAGCCAATCTCCCCTCTCCAGCAGAGCAGCAACCCACCTTTCTATAGGGGAGTAGATAAGGCTTTTGAAAACAGTGTCTGC
The DNA here is from genome assembly GCA_907164525.1 of Lophiomys imhausi. Lineage (NCBI taxonomy): Eukaryota > Metazoa > Chordata > Mammalia > Rodentia > Muridae > Lophiomys > Lophiomys imhausi. Next base: position 766,355 of record CAJQZJ010032944.1, on the reverse strand, counting down.
GTGTTGCAACACATTTATTTAAAAATACTGTCCCTATTATTCTGGAGCACTCAGAGTGAAGCTTGTTGTAAATGGTGTGATCACCAGGAACGCCAAGTTGTTTTCATGCAAGAAGTTCAAAATCTCCTCTGATGTGGTCAATTAGGGGAGCTTTATATAACTCCTTAGGACCAACTAAGGGTACATTTTGTTGTCATTTTTTATCGTTTGGGTTCTCATATCGTCCTGACCTACATAGCATGGGGGAGTCAGCCAACAGCTGGCACTTCTCAGAGCTGCTCAAGAAGAGAGTGGCAATTTGTGTGGTGGATTCTATTTATATGTCTGGCTACAGATCTACCTATCACCCTTTTTCTCTGTTCAATTACTTACCATTGACACACTTCATGAACAAAAGGTCTTTGGTGGGAGCATGATCTTAGAGCAGATTTATACAAAGTGTAATAGGCCTTTATCCAAAGAATGAGGTGTGCAAAGAAAACCTTGGGTCGGTACTCTCTCTTCTGTGTCAGATTTTGACCTCAAGACCCATCTTAGTGCATTTTATAGCCAGTTTGAAGAGTTCCTTTCCTCTACCCTGGAAAGGGACAGTGGGAGGTGGGCGGGGAAAACACTCCAGCTATTCTTCTCTTCAGAGTGGCCAGCAACCTACTGTCACCTCCCGGGTCCTCTACGCCCGCCCATTCAAACACCACCAGTTAGAGTCAGCTGGGAAGTTCATTCTGCAAAGTAGTCCAGAGAATGTCTGTCACTGACATGAGCCATTCTCCTCCTCTTTATGGTTTTTTTTTTTTTTTAAGATCACAATTACATTAAATGCCAAGCTTCGAAATCAAGGTAAAGTGGCACTCTAACATAGATCTGATTACTACTGAAGAGGAAAGGGAAACTCTAAGAAGGATTTGAGTAGCAGTAATAGATCATCGTGCACTGGAGATGGCTTAAATAATGTTTATTTTTAATATATGTGAGATCTGATTATACAGGCCTATCCTTGAGGAATATCATGGTGTTGATCGGGGGCCAAGGACTTGCCATTGGGCCTTTCAGCCTTAAAACGTTAACTCCTACATGGAAATTGTAGGTTATGTAAACCTGTGTTTTAGAAAAAATTGGCTTGGAGAAATTGAGTCCTTAAAGGCCTGAGCACTTCCTTAATATGTGTGGACAGGTTATTGGCTCTTTCAAGATAACATGATAAGCTGAATGAAACATATGTGTGACTCACAGAGAGTTCTCAGTATGACAAAAAATAAAACTCATCAACAAAACATATCAAATAAAGTCGTTTGTGATTCAACCAAGGTCACTATAGCTTGCTGTCACAATGATAGTGGAGGACTGCTTAAAGAAAATTCTCTTCTTCAGACTACTGTCTGAGGGATTTCAAATGGTCTTGAGAGCTCAGCTAGAGTCTGTCTGCTAAAGCAGTGTACAGTGCCCACATTCTGTTAGCTGCATAGGTCACAATGCTCTTGGCACACTAATTCATTGGTAGAAGAAAGACTCACCATGGCAGACAGAGGTAACAGCAAGTGGAATATTTTCCTTTTCTTTTTTTTTTCTTTCTCTCTGTTTTTGGCTTTTTTTAATAATTTACTTTTTATTTCTTCAAGTTACATCTCAATCACAATCCCCTCCCTACTCCCCCCTCCAGTCCCACCCTTCCACCCTCCTCCCCCTCAGCCCCCCCATCCTCTTCCCTTCTTTTTTAGTTTAAGGTATTTCTTTTTCCCCCCAACAGCTCTCCCTTTCAGTCCAAAACATGGTTCTTTTTCTTATAACTATAAATACAATATAAAACAACAGAAATAAATAGGCCACAATTATAAGAGTTACATGGCTTAGCATACATTCCCAATGTCCAGTCCATCTGTATTTGGCACCTGACTTTAACATTTTACTATCTAACCATCTCCATGTGTTTAAAGTTCTATATCTAACTCAGCTTTCATACTAACTTGCCTCATAATTTTAAAAATATCTTCTTAGATCCAGAACACCCTCTTGATTCCTAAACAACTCAAAATTTAACTATGAGACTCTAGCTATCTATTCTTCAACCACCTCAGAGACCTGAGAGGGATAAATATATCTGGTTATATAGGAAGTGCAGGGCCTGCAGCTTCCAAAACTAAAAATGACATACCAGTGGCTGCCTGGACAGTTCCCATTTTCTCTCCATACATTACAGCATCAATCTTCAGCCATTTGGCCCCATTTCTCTGACAGACATTGATTGTAGAGCAGGAATTATGAAGGACTTACCTACCCTGTCTTGGCAGAGCTAGGCTGTCGACTTATCTGCTTCCAAGTTTTGTCCTTTTTGGACAGAAATCTGTCTACAGTTGAAGCAAGGGGTTTTTCTTGCCAAGAGAACGGCTTACCACCAATTCAATCATCTCCCACTGGAGATTCTTCGATGTTCATCTTCAGAGAACAACGTCCCATCCCCAGAAGGTGGGGAGGGTGTTCCCCCCACTTTGGTTATTTGATAGATAATAGAAAATTTTGTTATTTAGGGGAAAAGACTACAAGCTGTTAAATGGTCTTGTTAAATGGGTTTTGGAGGTTAGACCCAGGGACTTCTCTCTTTTTCTTTTCTGTATCCTCCTTTCTCTCCTATATAGGAGTGAACAGACTTGAGAAAAATGGGACATAGACATAGTATAGGAAAGATCAAGAAAAAAGGACAGATTATTGAATATAGCCTTATACCTTTGTATACTGATACAAAATTAATATTATATTTGGCTAAATTGGTATTGATCATTGTATAGTAATGCAAAATTAAGATTGTATAGGGCTACATCAGTATTGATCTTTGTATATTGATACAAAATTAACACAATGATATTGACCCTTGTATATTAATGTAAAATTAAGATTGTATTGGGCTACATCGGTATTGATCTTTGTATATTGATACAAAATTAAGATTATATTTGGCCACATTGGTATTGATCTTTGTATATTGATACAAAATTAAGGGTAACGCTTCTTAAAGGTATTGTTCATAGTAATACTTAAAAATGAAATGTCAAGTTTTGACCTCTCGCTACCAACTGACATAAACTGTTTAGGATAATTAAGAAACAGAAACTAATAGTCATGAAAACGTGTCATTTTGTTAGTTACTATGTCAGTCTATCACAGTTATTTTCTAAGCTACTCAGAAATCAAGTTACTAAGAGACAAGCAATATTTGCTTATCTAAATATAAGAGATAGATAGGGCATCTTCAAAAACCTCAAGAGATCTGCAGAATATGGCATTCAAAGATGTTTTCTTAACTTAAGATTTTTTGATATTGAGACATGTCAGCTCCTGACAGCACCCCCTATTCTACTCCAAGTAGAAGATGAGCATCGAAGAATCTCCAGTGGGAGATGATTGAATTAGTGGTAAGCCGTTCTCTTGGCAAGAAAAACCCCTTGCTTCAACTATTTTCCTTTTCTTAAAACATGTAATGCACCAAAGGGAACATGAACATAGACTTTTTTTTTCCTGTCAATGAACACTTTGCCCTAGTGGTGCTGCCTTGTAGGCCCCCAGTGTATAAGGAGGCTCTTGGGGCTCATATGACTGCTGAAATGGGATGGGGCACTGTTAGGTAGGGACACCCCACTCCAGAGGAAGGGATAGGTGGTAGAGGGTGGGAGGGCAGGAATGGGAGGGGTGGAAAGAGGACACTGTGATGGAGATGTAACCTGAAGTAATAAATAAATATTTTTTTTAAATATCATTTATTCCCATAGAAAATCTCCTGGTCTACTATTGCTATGAAGAAAATGTCACTTTGACTGGGCATGTAATTCATGATTATATTTAAAAAAATCTTCCTATATCACATAGTTATATGTTTCAAAACATTGAGAATTTAAATTCTTTTTTAAAAAATGTTTTTCCAGACAGGGCTTCTCTGTTTATCCCTGGCTGTCCTAGAACTCACTCTGAAGACCAGGCTGATCTCAAACTCAGAGATCTGCCTTCCTCTGCTTTCCACATACAGGGATTAAAGGGGTACACCACCATGCCTGGCTACAACTTCCAGCACTTATAGACATAAAGCAAGAAAGGTTAGCTTAAATAGGGAGTCTCAAGTGTCACTTAGGTCAGAGTTATCAAGAGGGACAGTATCGCTACTTGGGGGACAGTTGGGAATAGCAGGATTCCTTTTTTTTTTTTGGCTTGTCATACCTCTAAGAAAAGTGTTATTAGCATCCAGGAAGTAGAGGCGAAAGGTGCCACTAAAGGCTCTCCAACACACAGGCTGACTCACCAAAGCTAAGATTCACCCACCGCAAGATGTTATCAGCACCAAGGTTAAAACACCCTCCTGATGCCACCAAATGCAATCCTCAGTCCTAAGATTCTGTATGGAAAAGCCTGATATGCACTTATCCCTTAGAAAGCAAGAGACACCTCATCTGTGTCACCTGCAAACCTAACATCATTTTGATCATGTCATCAGGATCAAAAGTGTAGGGTCAAGGGGATATGAATGAAGAAAACAGAGAATGCACACCCTTCTGGGTTATAGAAACCTGCACACAGAAGCCAGCATTGAAAGTTTCACTGGGATGCATCATTTTGCAAGGGTCTGTTGGGCTGTTGAAGGCTGACCACTTATTGATACCTGTTTATTGGCAGCAAGGACTAGCTTTCTTCTCTTTCCCACACCCACTAACCCTGCTTCTTACCCTGCAGTGGTTTACTTTGGAGATATAACTTCACCTCACCACCCTGGTCAGTCTTACCTCAGCCGATCTACCACATCAGCATGTTTACACAGCCAATGGCAGTGGGGGCTCAAAGACCTGCTTTTAAGGACAGGGGGACATTGGAAGCAGTGTGCTTTAACAGACTCCATATGGAGATATAAACTCATTTCACCCAAATAAATATTTTTATACCCAGCAATTAAACTCTGCGTTTCCAGTTCCATAAAGTATCCTAAAACTCTGATGAGCCTTTACATTTGTGCATTTCGTATTTGAAACACTTGATTTTTATTGCACTCCGGCAATACTTTTTTTATGACCAACTGATATATCACGCTTCCAGGATACTTCAGGCAGCTTTGCAAACTCCCCTGCAAACCTCAAATAATCTACACAGAAATTGGCAGTTGCAGCACAAATTTCCACCCTTATCGCTTTTGCTTCTCACGCTGAGCCAAGAAAAGTTGGAATTTGCTTAGCACAATGCTTAGCATTTCATGGATATACAATAAATAGCTGATCAGTGCACCTGTGCCCAAACTCTCACAATGATAAAAACTCATTCTGATTGTGAAAACAGTGTGCCCACAGACGCATGGTTTCTTAGTGTCAAAGAAGAATGTTGGCTGGCCCACTGATCATCCAGGGTTCCTTCACACTGCCTTGCTGGGTTTGTCTAGAGGAGGAAAGACACACAGCCAAAAGGGTCTAGAGTAGCATGGAGTTATTCTCCAGGTCCTATCATGACAGCTCACCTCATAGACAGAACCCTTTGTGAAGAAGGTCCGGACACCTGAGTCTTGATCCCCTTGTACATCTCCAAGTAGGGAGGTCACTTGGAGTAGTTCTATCAGAGGCAAAGCTCTTCTGTTCTGTAAGAATGGGGAATCCTGCTTTTGATTTATTATATATTTTGCCACAGGGTTGGGCCCACCCTAGAAGCATTTAATCTTTTGACTTGAGTTGATCTCAGATGCCGGGCATGGTCTGATAGGAACCTTCCCACTGGAGGGCTCAGCAGGTCTTTGGAACTCATTTAACTTTAAATTCAAGGCCCCTGACAGTTCCAACCAGCTCTCTCTAAAGTCCATGGGTCCAGTCAAAGGATACTAGGTTTGACAGTAGATGCACTCAAAACAAGGATATGTTCTTCCTTTTGTTGGTAGGTTGAACATATGAGAGCATAAAGGAGCAAAAAAGTCCTTCTCCAGTTCAAATATCACTTACCCAAAGAATGAAGTTCAGAGCGCAGCATTCATTTGTAATTTACCCTTCCATGGTTATGCCTTGTTACTCATTTTCATCTTCCCTGTGCTCCCTCAGGCCAAACTATTTTGATGAGTCCATACAGGAGATTCATACTGTTCTCCCCATAAAAAGGACCTCTTCCTCCTCTCCCCAGATGGCTGCACTCCTCCCATCAGCCAGTGTGTCTGATTCATTAGCTCTTTTGATCAACGAACTCACTATATTCTAATAGACGTCTTCTAGATGTTGGGCAATGTGCTAAGCACTCGGAAAGAAGAGTAAAGAGTCACAGGGTCATCTGTGAAGTTAATTTGACAGTGGTGTATATGAAACAAACACGCTGATTGGTTGCCAATTGTGATATATTATTAGTAGAGAAAGTAATCAAATCTTTAGGCAGAAAATGGCAAGAGGCTGAGGCTTAGAAGGGGAAATCATAGGAGAATAGGTAAAGAAGTACCACTCAAGCTGACCATTAAAGACATGTGACAGTTGGAGAAAGAGCATTCTAGGATAAGGAACAGCCAGTGCAACTTTGAGGCAGGAAGGCCCCACCTACACACCTGTTCTTATGACACTTCCCTTATCACCAACCTGCCATGCTGGTCCCAAATCAGAAATAGCCTCTACTTCCTCCAGCTCCTGTGTACCCCATCTGTTCCTCTTTTGTGATACATCTCACTCTTTGTCTCAGAATAAAATCATTTATCTCTCCTTGCTATAGGAAACTATGTATGCTGAAGATACTTTTGAAGTTCCCTAGAATGGAAAAATGGAAATCCTTGCCTCTCTATTTTTTTTAGTAAAAGTTTGTGTGTGTGTGTCTGTCTGTCTGTCTGTGTGTTTCTGTGTTAGTATCTGTTTCTGTGTCTGTGTGTGTATGTGTCCATTTGCTTCTGTGCCACAGGTGTGCAGATCCCCTCAGAAGCCTGGAGAGGGTGTCAGAACCCCTAGAGCTGAAGTTACATGGAGTTGTGAATGGCCCAACATGCGTGCTGGGAACTGAACTCAGGTCCTCTGGAAGAGCAGCAAGTGCTCTTAACTGCTGAGCCATCTTCCCAGCTCCCCTTGCCTCTTACTGTGGGATTTTCAAATTACCAACCTTAAGAAGGTAGGCCAGTAGGCTAAACTCTTGTCACTCAACAGAGGTAAGGCAATTTTCTTAACAGTGCCATGAAGTGAGCAAGTTCCCTACTCATTCTCCCCGCTGCTTCGTGGTGCGATCGTTTATGCAAATGCCTATGCTGACTAGAGAAAAAGCCATCACTGGAATATCCTGTAGGCTATCAAAAGTAGTTTCCTAGAGGCCACCATGTTGATTGCAACTCTGTGGATGCATGTGTGACAGCTACAAACATATATAACTCGAGTCATAATACTGAATTGGGATGTGCATCACGCTTCACCTGAAGGACTCCATCAACTTACCACAGAAAGAGTAGCAGTCCAGTACTTACTGCAGCACTGTTCCCAGTAACTGAGTCAGAGAAGCAACCGGAGTGTCCATCAAGAGAGGAATTGTTAAAGAAAATGAGACATATATCGCACAGTGGAGTTTTTTTTTTCTTTCAGCCATAAGGAAAGGTAAGGGACTAGGTAGATAGCTCAGTGGGTAAAGCATTTCCTACATAAGTGCGAGGGGAAGAATTCAGGTTCCCAGAACCAACAATAATGTTGGGTGGGTGTGACAGACTGCCTATAATTCCAGTACCAAGGAGGGAAAGATCAAGACCCGCCCCCCCCCCCCAAGAACAAGCTAGCTAGCTAGAGGGAGCTCTGGGTTCATCTCAGAGACCCTGCCTCTATATATAAGGTGCAAAGCAACTGAGGAGGACTTGGAGTGCTGACCTCAGGCCTCCACATACACAAACATGGAAGTCCACTAATACATGCACATGGGCCCACACAGATACAAATACCAATGCGCACATATCACACACACACACACACACACACACACACACACACACACACACACAC
>CAJQZJ010032944.1:726629-748874 GCA_907164525.1 Lophiomys imhausi | reverse complement strand
CTCTCTCCCTCCCCCTTCTATCTCACCTTCTCCCTCTCCCCCTCTCCATTCCTATCTCCTTGCTTCTCCCTTTCCTTGCCCCAACTTTGTGTCTTACTCTTTGTTCTTTTGCATTGACTTGCTATATACTTCATAAATTCACTCATCCAAAGCGGAAAGTTTGGCTTTTGTTCATCATTCTCTACACCATACAGTGCACAGCCATCCTAGTGAGCATAAAGTGATCTTATGATTTCCATATGCATTTCCCTAGTAGCTGATAACAGTAAGCATCTTTTCCTATGCATGCTGGCCATCTGCAGATCATCACTGGAGAAACATTCATTCGAGTCAACTTAAATGAACTTAAGTTTACAAAATATTTTGCTACATTAAAAATAGCAAGTTACTTATAAATAGTAACTAGGGATAAAAGCATCAGTAATTACAATAATCACAAGGAGATCGGGGCTCTGGTCTGTGTTTCACTTCATCCCATATTTGTGTCTTAAACTAAGTTCATAAATTAAGAACAGAAATTAGGAAAGTCCTGATTACCTTTCTAGGGTCTTTTCTATTTTATAATAGAACATTTTCTATTATTTGTTTATTTATGTGTGAATTTGCTAGTGTTAAAAATAGGGTTTTTTTCAACTATTTTACTTATTCGCACATAAAAATGGGGTTCTCATATAAGTTGTATATAGAGAACCCATTTATGTTCTTGAAAAACATCTTTCACTATTCGGGACCCTCAGTTAGTATCTCCTCTGAGAGCCTCCTTGTCTTTATCAGTCCAAGTGTCCTCTGTCTTTCTTCTTCTGCCTGCCATCCCCCGCCTTGCACTGCAGTCCTTTGGATCTGAAGAGAAGAGAGTAAGATCACTGTGCTGAGAGACATGCAGCATACCTTTCAAGAACTTTGAGATATTACCTTATCTGCCCTTGTGGAGCAATGCTGAAATACAGCTGCAGCAGCCAGATATGACATCTTTGTACAGGACACATCAGAGATGGATGGAGTGTTCATGAAAGGACCTGGTGGTGCTGGCCTGTAGCTGACATCACCAGCTCATTCATGTTCATGCCGTAAATGAGTTCCTCCCAGGTCTCACTTGGGCTTCAGCATACCTCGGTGAAGGCTGCAAGGACATTATGCATGTTTAGTTTGAGTTGGAGACCCAAATAAAAAACCAGCTCATCACTATCAACTGGCAAACCACCTGACCAAAGCTTCAAGAGAAAAGACCCAAAGCAATAATTAAAACTAGTCTTCCGGAATGTATCAAATCCCAGGAGCAGGAAAGGATGAAGAAAACCCTGGATGGATTTTTAAGAGCTCCAAGTTACCGTGGAAGATGAGTTGTACCCCCTGAGATGGAATCTGACTCAGTTGCAGTAAAAGTGGTGATTTCGCCAAGGCCGTTCCAATTTGGTGGGACTGCCTGATCTGTGAGGGACTACCCATCCATAGTCTCTGCAGATTTTAATCTCCTTACTCTGAAACACTGTTTAATGATGTTTTAAAAGTTTGTGTTATCATTGACTGGCAGTCTGATTTCTCTATCTCGTTTTTTTTTTTAAAGATCATCTTTTTTCCTCCTCTGTGTAGTTACACTATTGTGAACTTAGCTGTAATTATTTATACTGTGTTGGTGGAAGATGTGTCTGCCACAAAGAAAAAGAAAGCAAACAAACAAAAATGGACCTAGCAATTTCTAGAACATCCTGTACACCATGGACCATGCCAGGTGTAGTATGCATAAGACAATTCCTTGAGACAGATAGGAATATTTTCCAAAACATGTATAGAAACTAAAGCTCAGAGAATTCCAGAAGCAAGCTAACAAAGTCATAATTTGAATATACCTATGTGTGTGGCTTAAAAAAAAAAAAAAAAAAACTAAATCCCAGTCATTTGATTTTACCAATGAAGACTCAGGAGCCAAATGCAAGGGTGAAAACCTGTTAGCCCAGAGAGGCAGAGAGAGCAGACTTTCCTGCTTCACCAACCTACCAGAAGGAAGGTTCGACTTCCTGCCTTGGCCATCTGCTTGCCATGCTTCCCCCACCATTTTGAACAGTCCCTCTGAAACTGGCAAGCCCAAATAAATGCTTTCTTCATTAAATTGATTTTGTCTGTGGTATTATATCTTAACAACAAAAAGATAACTAATACAACAGGAAAATAAGGGGTGTGGCAGTGGCTGTGAAGACTAGAGGGTGTTTCCCATTCTTATAAAAGACACACAGAAAAAAATTTTATTATTTAAACTTAACCTGGGTGTTAACATGCATATCTATAATCCCAGCACCCAGGACTGAGGCAGGGGATCACAAATTTGAGAGCAGCCTGGGATATATAGTGAGTACTGGATTCAAATTAAAAACCAAGCTAAAACCAAAAGCAAATGAATAAATAAACTTAAAAAAAAAAACTACCTCTGTGGAAAATTTCATTATGAATCACATTTTTTAAACTGGATTGCTTTTACTAAACAATAAACAGGTTTTGGTTCCCTGGATAATAATTAAGAAAATTTTCATCTTAGGAACTAATGTGTCCTTCTGAAGCTGAAATTTGGGAAGGGGAGTAATGTAATAGTTTTGCTCTGCTTGATAGAAAAAGCTTCCAACATTGTATCCTCAAAAGAATATTTAATTGGCTCTTAACTAATAGTAAGATACTTCCTTTCTTTTTATTGCATGCTTTCCTAAAGTATCTTGATATGTCTTACTCAGATATGCACAAAGGTGTCACAAATAATAACATCTTTGGTGATAGATTTTGATGACTTCTACAAAATATTTGAGTAATAGTCTATAAACATGAAGAATTTAGATAGTGAAAGATGGATAAATATATTCATTATTCAGATTAAAACTTAATACTGTACATTGTCTATGAGTATGAACATTAAAAATAAACATTTCACATTATACTAGAACACATGTTCTAAATTGATACATATTAATTGGCATTAGACATAATACAAACTTCCACATAGAAAGGAGATTTTTTTTAATTAAGAGACTATGATGAGGGGAAACCATCACAAGATGAAATAAAGTGCAGTATGTTTAGAAAAGCTCATGAGTTTGCGGGTCACTGAAATGAGATTTGTGGGTGAGGTTACAAGTGATGAAAACTAGCCTACTATGTCAATAGCAGGTTCAGTCAAAAGCAGGAGGGAAAACTGAATTTAATGAATTTGTAGAGGGACCTTTGAAAAAAAGAGAATAATAAACAAGATAGCAAAATTATCATTTCTGCCTCAGGAAGCCAAATACTCCTATTAGCTTTCCAACATGAAACGATCAGTGTTCCATTCTAAGGAATTTTAATGTTCTATCACATTGTTTTATATCCCAATAGCAAGAAATGGAATCATCATTTTCAATATCCTCCTCCTCTGGCCTTATCTTCTTCACTGAACTTAGTTGACGCTAACAGGAAGGACCTGGTTAGAGCCATGGAACTCCTGCCTGCTCTATATCACTAACACCTTCTTTGTGGGCCTCTCAGCTTCAGCATGCACCCTGTATTTGCCTGCCCTCTGCTAGTCCTAATCTAGTGAGCAAACCCTTTAAATTCAGAATCTTCCAGATATGTTATACACTAGGCAAGGGCTAATTGTTTCTTTTTGTTACTAAACTCAAGAACACCCAACAGGAACGTATGTACATGGATGGATAAATACAAACATGCTCATGTGTACACACACACACACACACACACACACACACACACACACACACACACCTGCACATGTAAGAGATGAAGGAAACGGATTCCCATCAGACAAGGTTCTCACCCCTCAAAGTGAGGGGTGACCTCAAAGTCAAGATGCCCGGTTAAACAACCCATGTAACAAAAGGCTTTTTAAGGACATGGCATGGTATTTGTGATTATTGATGTCCAACGAGGATGGCAGGAAAAGCTTCCCAGGGTCATACTTGAGATGAGTGTTGAACATGAGGTTTTATTTGCTTGTTTGTTGCTTTTGTTTTTCAAGACAGGTTTCTCTGTGCAGCTTTGGCTATCCTGGCACTAGCTCTGTATATCAGAATGGCTTTGAACTCACAGAGATTCACCTCCTTGAGTACTGGAATTAAAGGCATGTTCTACCACTGCCCTACTGAATATGAGTTTTTAAGGAAGGAAGGAACATAAGAGCATTTCCAGGAAGGCACCACAGGCTTGGTAGAGACACAGAAGCATGACACAGTCATTATATATACTATGCTCTTCCACATACTATGATTGAATTTCTGAATGAGCAGTAGCGGGAAGCAGATGACAAAGATAGACAAAGAACATCATTCACTGTATTCTTGTTCATTCTCTCTGGATTGTCTAACTCCTTCAAGGGTAGATCAAGCATTTATTTGTGTTTGCATGGTTACACAGACTCCCATAACACCTTACAGTAAGTAGAAGGTTTTCACTTGAAGAATATGAGTGTGTGTGTGTGTGTGTGTTTCAGGAAAACACAGAATTAGCCATACATAAATCAGAAATGCAAAGATGAAGTTGAAGTGGGACTCATAAAATGAAGTTGGCTTTCAGTTGTCTTCTGAGGGAATGAAGCTTGTTCCTTGCACTTACAATGAAGAAATGACTTATAGAATGCATCTTGTAGCAGGGATTGAAGTTATTCTATGGTGTTCTCTCCTCTGTTACCTGAGGGTTCCATTCTGCTTTAGCTGCTCGCTACCTCCTGAGTCTGCTTCCTGCGCTTTCCTGGGTGGGCTCACTGTCTGCCCCTCCTGATAGAACAGCTCATGCTCTGCCTCCCGCTCTTGAACCACCGACCTCTCCTCGTTTGTATTCAGGTGGTCCTCTAGCTTCTCCATTGATGGTGAATCCAGAAAACCTGGAACCTACCATGAAAAGCCACCTTTAGCTTCTGAAACGTCAGTATACAAAGCACTGGTCCCTTTTCCCATGAGAAGGAAAAATAAATCATTATAAAAGCAAATTCAGGAAGGCCATTCTCTTTAAATATTATTGATGTATCAATGTGGGCAGCTATTTTATTTTCAAAATATATCCTCATTTTTCCCATTCCCTGAGGCATGGCTTGGGGAAAACGAACATCCTCTGAAGGCTGGGTTTTCTAGGTTACCTCAGGAACAATGTCTTCAAATGCAAATAATTGTCACCATTCCTCCTTGCTCAGCTACCTGCAGGATTCTGTCTAATCAAGTAATTCCTTTTTGACTCAAGGTTTGACTAAATCTTCTCTCTTTCCATTTGTATTATCTAAGACATATAAATATATATAATAATACTTCTAAATCACTGATATTCATACTCTTCACATATCTTCTTTATTTCTCCTTCTGGCAACTACTACATTTGAGAGATTTTTTTAAAAAGTCTTGTTATGGTTACAGAATCCTAAAATCATATTCAAAGGGTGTCTAAAGATTCAATAGCCAAAGAGGAAAAAAATAACTGTCTTTGAGAAGTGCCAGTATAATGCAAAGACGCTTATTTGAGTAAAGTAAAAGATCATACTATCTTTGTCTGTTTAAACATACACAGTGTGTTAGTTCCTCTTCAATTATGGTTGCCAGGTACACAACAGAAACCATCTAAAGGTGAAGGAATTTATTAAGGCTCACGATTTCGAAGGTATGAGTCTAACCATCATGACAGGAAGGGAATGACCGGGCCAAGCTGTTCACAGCAGAGAGAGGGGATGCTGCAAATTCACATGGTTTTTCTCCTTTGCATTCTAGTCCCCAGAACATGGTATGGTCCCTTCCACAGTCACAATGGATCTTTTCCCCCTTCAATTAATCTCTGAAAATAATCTCACCAGCACACCTAGAGTTTCCCAGATGGTGATAAATCCAGTCAAGATTAACAAAGAAGATTGGGCATCACACATAATTCAAAGCTGTTTTAAGCAAGCAGACTCATTTGTCTGCATGCCCTCTTTTCATGAAGATATTTCTACTGTTCAACTGCCTTTTGAGTCCTTTGAAAACACAAAGTACTCTATAGAAAGCAGGGAGGATAGCTCACCATGGTCACCTCACTTGCCTGGCATAGGCAGGGCCCTGAATTTGATACCCCAGCACCTCCAAAAAAAACATAATCTAGTACCATGAGCTTGCTTCTTTGTGCTCAAAAAAGTACTCAACCCCTGAGCTACAACCTCAGTCTATACAAGTATGTATTTGTGTTGTAGGGCTTGGATACTAAACTGTAGCCTAATCATGCTAGGTAAGTGCTGTATCAAATGAGGTACACTCTGAGCCCAACTCGATTATACTGTTGTTGTTATTGTTGTTTTTTTGGTTTGGTTGGTTGGATTTTTATGAATGAAAAGACCTCATATATGTTAGACAACCCCTCATCGCTGGGCCACACCACAGGCATTGTACCTGTCAAAGTAAGTGCAAAGGGGTAGGGTGGATAGATTCTGTTTTTCTAGACCAGAAAAAGCAACTAAATCTAAGACTCAAACTTCTACTTCCTAATAATACTGCAAGGGAGTACCTGAAGCAATAAAGAAGTATGTACTCCTGCTACCATCATAATTAGATGGCCTGCAGAATAAGCTCCAAAACAAACACTTGTTCTTCATCCTTCTTCATCTCTTAAATACTTTCTGCTCCCTGAACTCTTTCTTTAGGCAAAACATTCTTTGCATCATTCACTGTGGTTTTGGACTGGATCCCCAGTGCCTTGGGAGTTTGCATATGTTGTTTCATTTCAGTCTTGACCATTTCGCATCAGCCCTCTGAGATAGATGGGGTGGGCCGAATGATGCTCTAAAATTCCTATGCTGAACTTCTTAACCACAACCTGACTTGCCTGCATTTGGAGATAGTGATGAGTTTGGAAAGGTAATTAAATCCGAATGAGATCATGAGGGTGTGGCCCTAATCCCAACAGAACTGATGACAGTAAGAAGATGAAGGCAAACTGGAGAGCTGACTCTCTATTCACACACAGAAGAAGGAGAACTCATGAAGACAATGATGTGAAAAGAAAGCGCCTCACAAGAAACCAACCTGGCCTGGCAGCTTCCTTAGCTTTAGATTTCCAGCTATCAGAACTATAGGAGCATAGTTTTCTCTTCCTAAATCCATTCAGCCCGTATGGTCAATAGTAGGTGGCCAGATTGACTGTTACAGTAAGCATCACCCTCAAAAAGCAGAGGAGGGACCCAAAAAGTAGAAAGTCGAACCATGAAGTCGAACAGATCAAAAAGGGAGCCTCACTCTTCCCTCACAGATTCTCTATATAATCAGTCTTGCCCACATCTCAGTCCTTGCCCTGGGGAAAAGTTGGGGCTTTCAGCAACTTCTTGGTCCAGACAGCTGGGCTCAGGCAGAAACTAGATGAAAACCCAGATTCCCTGTGGACAAGCACAGCACCATTCCCTGTGGACAAGCACAGCACCACCGGTCCATCTTTTCATTCACAGAGGTGGCACAAGCGCCCCCCAGGACCATCTATTTTAGCCCCTCCATTCCATGGACAAGGCAGGAAGAAGTTAACAGCATGAGAAAAGCTCGTGGTTGAGCTTTTCTAACCAGGATAAGGTTTTCTGCACAATTTTTGCTACTGACCAGTTCCAAAACGCTGTAGTATGTATTATTTTAATTTAATAAAATGCTTAAAACTTATTATTACATTTTTTGGCAGAGTTCCCGCTCTCTGACAGCCTGTATTTGACACAAGATTCTGGTCTAAACTACTTTTCAAAAGCTAGACCAACTTTTTTCCTCTCCAAAAATGAAATTTGTGTAGCTAGATCACACCCTGCCTCTGTCCACAGTGCCATATCTATACCACTTGCTCAGCAGCATCCAAAGTAGAGTCTGTGCTCCCTTTTTTTTAAAGACTATTTTTCTTTCTTGTATGTATGCACACCTTCGTGTGCATCGGTGTTTTGCCTGAATGTATTTCTGTCAGGGCGCCAAATCCCCTGGAATTGGAGCTACAGACAATTTGAGCTGTCTTGAAGGTGCTGGAAATTGAAACTGGGATCTCTGGAAGAGAGACAGGGCTCTTAACCACTAAGCCATCTCTCCACCTCCGGTCTTTACTCATTATGGAGCAGGACATTAGCAGCAGGATCAAGGTCCCAGACAGGGGTGGTCAGGAAGAGCCCCAACTCAGCCAGAGTGTCCACAGATTAAAGAGCGTTGCATAGACTTTACCACCCTCTAAGTCACATATCATCAAGAGTATATGGGCAAATGAATGTGGCAGTCTATTTTTAACAACCAAGCAAAGGAAGAAAAACACTTTATGAAGGAATACAAAGAACCCTTTTGGGAATATAACTCAAGCTACCCTCAAAAAACCTTTCTTTGGAGCAACAGTTTTTGTTTGAGGAAGAATTAAAAATAAAACTGCACTGAAAAACAGCAACAAAAGCTGTTGTGGTTCAAGGCATAAGGACGAGAGACTGAAACAACAGTGCTGGGAAATGGGGCAGGGTACGGAGCTTGAGTGTTTGCTTTGCAGGTAAGACGTGGTCTGTGGGAAACTGATGAGATATAAAGGCCAGAGGTATGTTGAAACGGAATTGAAGCAGAGAACATGACTTCAAGGCAGGTGTTCACCTATGAGCTTCATTATTCTCTAATCAAAGGCTATAACACACACACACACACACACACACAGAGAGAGAGAGAGAGAGAGAGAGAGAGAGAGAGAGAGAGAGAGAGAGAGAGAGAGAGAGAGATCCATTGTTTATAATTGGAAGAAATGACTTTTCAGACAGCTTCATAAGAATGGAGAGTTCAGGGCAGGGAAGGAGAGGTGAACATGCTGGCTCTCCTCCAAATTAGCAATCCTTTCAAACTTCCTATCCAGATGATGACATAGCAGGCCACCACAGCCACAGGGTTGCGCTGCATGTTTAAAGATGGTCAATGTGGAGGGCCTGGCTCTCCTTGCTCCACCCAGTATGACTGTGCCTGCCATCATGCAAGAAAGCCTTCCATGTTGCCATACAGCCTGATTTTTAAAGAAACAACAAATTTACAGATTTTAATATTAAAGGTCCATTTTATAACTGTGATATTTTGGTTTTTTTTAAAGTCAAGCATTTTATGAGCATATTGAGACCTGTCTGTGAGCTAAATTTGTTTTCCTATCACTAATTCTTTTGACTTTTTTAATAAACCACTTATAGGGTTCCCCAATTCCCTCACCCCAAGTCAGTGAGACCCTAATCTATTCCCTTTTGTCTTATTATTGCCCTTGGTAAGGGCTTTCAAAGTCTCTCATGTGCATTGCCTATCTGGGGACTTTCAAATGGTTCAGTTTTACACTCCAAGCTTTCTGTACTCTTTCCCAAGCCTCACATTGATGGAGGTCCCACCCTGAATTTCCAGTGATAAGATGCAGCTCACACTAGAAGTCCTACGTATTTCTCTACAAATAAAATTTGTCCACCTCTTCATTGTCATCTTAGTTCTCAGTTTTTCCTTCCTCTTTTCCTTGTAACTAAATTCCTACTGATCTTCAGGTTCTTCGAAGCATCCCTCACAGGCTGGTGAGATGACTCAACCAACAAGGACACTTGCTGACAAGGCTGATGCCTTGAGTTCCATCCTCGGGACTCAACTGTGGAGGGAGGGAACTGACTTCTTAGGATTGTCCTCCTACCTGCACACAAAAGCCATGGCAAACATATGTCCCCCCCTTTAAATAATTCAACATTTTTTTAAAAATTACTCACACATCTTTTATTTAGGGGGAGGTCCCTTTCATGTATAAATAAATACACTTGTTCCTCCAGAGCCATGGGAATGAGTTCCAAAGACCCCATTTCAGATAGAACAATATTCAAGTGTTTTGCACGTAAGCTACACAAATACTCCCACATATTTTAAACCATCTCTATGTTACTTATAATACCCAATGCAATCTGAAAGCTATAGGAATAATTGTGAGACGATATTTTTCAGGAAACAACAACAACAAAATAAATGTGCATGTTTCGGGATAAAAGCACATCCCCCCCGCCCCAACATTTTCCCTGTTTGGTTGATTGAATCCACAGATCCAGAGTCTATCCTCACAAAGGGCTGACTGAACCTTCAAGCAGTCCTCCATGAATCTTCCAACATGTCTCTCCAGCCATAGCTCATACAGTTTTTTTTGTTTTTGTTTTGTTTTGTTTTTTGGAGTTTCTCAACAATTTCTCCCACTCAACCCTGAAAGTTTAACTCAGAGATTAACAAATCCTTTCTGAAAAGGGCCGAACAAGTAAATATTTTTGACTTTATGGGCCTTGTGATGTATGATAGCCACCCAGCTCCTCTCATGTGCTATGACAGCAGCCAGCCACAGACAGGATGTAAGCACACTGGGATAGCCATGTGCCCATAAAACTCTATTTACAAAAACCAGGGAGGGCCATCTTGGTGAGGTTTGCCAACTCCTAATCTGCATAGACAAGGAGGAGGAGGAGTCTTGCAACTAATAATAGAAAATTGATGGTTGCTTAAAAAAAAAGAAAGAAAGAAAGAAAAAGAAAAAGAAAAAGAAAAAGGTACCTCTCAGAGAGCTCAATTCCAGCTTCTTCCATACATTTCCCTTGAACTCAAGTACCAGATGGGATTTCTTTATTCTTTCTGGGCATGTATGTGTGTGAACATGTATGAGGGTGTACAATCACATGTATGTAGGTGAATACTGAGGCCAGAGGATAAGTTTGGCTGTCACTCCTCAGGTCCTGTGTCCCTTTATTTTTGAGATACTGTTTCTAACTGTCCTAGAGAATAGCTCACCGTCTAGCCGGCCAATGATCTTCAGGGATCTCGCTGTCTCTTACTACTCTGAAGTATGATTACAAGCACGTGTTCTCTGGGTTGAAATCAGGTCCCTAGACTTGCAATGCAAACCCTCAACCTATTGAATTTTCTCCTTGGCGCACAACAGGATTTTTCAGCTTCTGGCTGTCTCCAAGTGCATGTTTCTAGGTTTGTCATATGATCATCACTATCATTGGGTAACAATCACGCAATGCTGCTAGGGTGAGCTAAGGTTGGTGAACATAATTTCTAGAGCCTCTTGTCCTGAAATGCTAGGAGTTAATTTCTATCATTTTGCATTGCCCCCTACTTTGGTCCCCTGCCCCTTAGGTAATTATAAGGATCTCGAGAAAATAAGCGAACCCAATTTCCTCAGATCACTAAAATGCCTGACATAGTGTTATTGCCATGGTGTTTATTCCTGTATTCGTTCAGCGTATAACTTTAGGTAAATGTGATATGTGGTGCATACCAAGTGGAAATGCCTCTGTTGCCATCAAAGAGTCTGGTGAACTAATGACTGTCTAACTGCAGCCTGAGACGTGTGCTCTTAGTACAAAGCACATGGGTGACAGTAACAGCTCATAAAGAAAGCAAACACATCCTGGCATAGAAACCTGAAAGACTTTGCTGCAGAAATCATACTACAGTGGACTCATTATCCACCCAATGTTTATTCACTACCTATTACCTGTCGGGCATAAGTTTAAACACTTGTATATTATAATGATCAAAACAAATACAAATTCCTGTGTTCCTGTACTCGTTTCCTCTCATTCCTTGAGGGAGATGTATAATGACTAAACATTAGATGGCAAAAAAAAAAAAGAGTTTAAGTGGCATTCCTGAAAAGGCAGAGAACAACATAAACAATGGTCCTAAGCAGATGTGTGCAAGGGTACCGTGGTTCCAACAGAAAGATCCACCTACTGAAAGTACACATGGAGGGTTAGATAGTGACCATAAATGACCTATATGACCCTGTCCTTCACCCTTAAAGCATGATGTTCTTGAGAATGAAAGTCACATTACAACGAGCAAAAACCCAGAGAGGACCAACAAACTTGCATAATTTGTAACCTACCCTTAAATTACAGGACTATTCTAACATGACTACGTTTGCAATCTTTGGAATGATCCCTCTACATGAATGAAAAGTTGACTGGAGGTGCAGCTATGTCAACATGAGGGGATAAATTGCTAGAGTATTGCATATTAACTATTAGTTGATATTAATTGTATTTTGATGACTATTTGTTGTAGAAATGAAAGGGAGAAAGGGAGAATAGGGATAGGAAAGAATAGGAAGGTTTTGCTGCAAGGAAGATGGAATGAACATAGAGATTAAGACGCCAAGACCTCCTCTCGGCACCAGCAGTGAAGCCCCCAGGGAGTCTTTCAGGCGCTGGTCTTGATGAATCTGAAGATTGTAGTGAGCGCCACCACGTCCATTAGTGATTATTAGTGAGAGTATAAGACAGGCTTTGATACTGGAGAAAGACTGGTAGAGCTAAGTGTTCCCCACTGGACAATGAGTAACAATTTGTGCTCTCGTCAAAATTGCAGACAGATTTCATGTATTCTCAGGACATTAAATGGGAGATCTTTGTGGTTTTCATGACTCAAGACACAGAATGAAGAGCAGGAAGGTGGAAGGTGGTTTAATATTGAGGCTTCAATATTGGGCACTAGAATGCCAGCGTCAACAGTGAAAAGTTATAGGAAGTGACAACCAGAACAGCAAATAAGGGAGCGGAGGGCTATGGTTTGTAGGATTGATGTTTTGTGGACATGTGGCTGAAATTTCTCAGCCAAGGCTAAATTTGGAAGCTAGGGTTAATACATAATTCAAACCCTACCTTGGCTCCTTGCAGTTTTAAATGAGATGTTGAGATTGTCCAGCAATGGTGCAGGCAACTCTTCATGACTTCTTCCTCTGGCCACAGTGCACTCTCTGGGTTGGGGAATTTTGTTTAGACAACCGAACACACTGTGAGCTTTCAGTCAACGTGATTGCATTTGACCAGGAGGCCTCAGTAGAGATGTCTCTTCCATGCTTACCCCTCAGGCACAGTCAGCCAGGAAAGCAGGAGAAACTGGAGTGGCCAGGGCTCTGGACCGGAGGCCAACAGTTCTTAGTTCCTCCCTTATAACACCTTGCTTCACTTCATTGATGATTATTGTTCTACCTTATTTAGGAATGGTCATTACAAGCTGGCTGCCCATGGAAGACATTCACAAAGGTTAGCTATGCAGAGAGAGATTCTAAAGCAAGAATAGATTGAGCAAGGACCATCATTGGTGTGTATATCTTGTGTTTGTTCTTAGAACATGCTCCTTGCTTCTCATATGTGTATAATCCATTTGAAACTAATGCTCTTTTAGTTTTAAACTAATTAAGGTTGAGACATGGTCCTATAAAGTCATTTCTTCCCAAATGCAAGCATTCAAAACACAGTCATTAAACTGATGTTATACATGTCCATTTTCATCAGATGTTTATGATAAATGACTAATTTAAAATATAGGTTTTAGAATTTGTAGACAAGTACAGTTAAATTTTTGTTTTTAAGACAGAAAATAAACAGCTTGAATATAAAGTAAAATCCTGAAAATAGTAGATGTCAAAGTATAAAATAGTGAAAATATCTTTAAAGTATCCTAATTTGTTTTTTACAACTATGTTATAACTTATAAGAAAATGTATCCCAGAGCTGAGGATACAGTTCAGTGGTAGAATCCTTGCCTGGCATTTGTAAGTCATTGGGTTCAAATCCCTAAGATCAAACAGAAACAAACAGGATCTTAAAATATAGCATTCAGGGGCTGGAGAGGGGCTTAAACAGTCAGAGTGGTTGCTATTCTTCCAAAGAATCTGAATTGTCTTCCTAGATTGGCAGCTCACAATAGCCTGTAATCCCAGCTCCAAGGGATCTGACAACCTCTTCTGGCCTCTCCCTGGACCCACACACACATGATATAGACCCACACAGGCACATATAGATATGTATGAATAAAAATAAATTCTGTAAGAAAAATATGTGATTCCAGTATTCACAAATATGCATAGAAGCTTCTCTGTAATGTAATGCAATGAATAAAATGATGTTATGACCTAGCCAACATAATGAGCTGGCTAAGAATACTGAGGTCAACTTCGGATATTCATAAAAAGTTCAAATATACCAAAAAGTCCACTCTCCATAGTTTAATTGATTTCTTTATACCATGGTATACTATGGCTGTACTTTTTATTGTCTTCCTTTCCCCCCATCTCCCCACTGCGTTTGTGTGTGTGTGTGTGTGTGTGTGTGTACATGTGTGCACATGTGTGCATTTGCATGTCCATGTGTGGAGGTCAGAGGAAAATTTTCAGGAATCAGTGTTTTTCTATTACCATGTGAGTCCCAGGGGTTGAACTCAGGTCCTCAGATTTGATGGCAAGAGTCTTAACCAGCTGTGTTGGTTTATCAGCCCCAGGGCTGTCCAATTTGTAAGCTAATGATCATAATGGCTGTAGTCTAGAGTTGTATGGGTATTTACAGAAACACTTATAAATTGATTAGCATATGGCAGGCTCCCAATAAACACTGGCCAGTCTCAGCAGTGCTTAAGGCAGTAATAATTTTGAATAGGTTTCTAGAGTTGACCCTCCCACCCCCGTGTGTGTGTGTGTGTGTGTGTGTGTGTGTGTGTGTGTGTGTGTTCCCATGCGCAATAAAACTGCTTTAAAGAAACGCAGCTCTGGGACTGGAGAGGTGGCTCAGTGGTTAAAAACACATTCTGTTCTTCCAAAGGACCCAAGTTCAGTTCCCAGAATTCTTATCAGGTGGCACACAGCTTCCTGTAACACAGCTCCATGAATTCAAACGCCCTCTTTGGGTATCCATGGATACCTGCATACACATGGCATTCATGCACACAGACAACACACATACACACAAACAAACAAAAAAAAAACGTACAAACTTTTGAAGATGAAAAAGAGGAAAGAAGAGGGGGAGGAGGAAGAGGAAGAAGAAGAAGAGCCAACTGCCACATAACTCTAGTGTAGGCACAGACAGTAAGATGCACAAGCAGTGTTTTTTATTGGCAAATTGTTATCCACAGAGACTGATTTTCCCCTACATGCAACTATCTTACTGTCTTCCTGATGGTATAAGTAGTTGACAATGGTCTATAATTCTTATCCAACCAGTTCAGAAATGCTACAACTGGAAGCAAAAAAAAAAAAAAAAATCTGATAACATTGCTAAATATTTTAGGTCACTCTAGACCCTGAACTGAGTCCTCTATTTTTGGTCTCTCTGGCTAACGTCAAAGAGGCTGATTGCCAATAACATCTTATTGGCCAAGTCACATTATTGGAAATAAAGAAAGTATGTAGTAAGCATAAATTTGTAGGAAGATGGCCTTGTGTACAAGGGCTTAAGTTCAAAATTTAATGTATTCTCTGAAAAAAAATTAAAGACTCTCTTGCATGACTTGCCCCTCCCTCTAGCTATCCAAACTAAGAAAACAATGCATTTAAGTTGGACGTGCCTGACTGATGTTTGCCTCAGACCTGAACTTAAGTGCAACAGCTGCTGTTTCCTAGGTCAAATGGTCCCTGAATTCTGGCAAACCAAACAATTAAACATGGACAGCAGCAAGTACACATAATTATGGGGAAACGTGGTATAATGTATATTTTTCATATATTCAGGAGCCCAGTTGTTTTTGTGAATATCCAGTAGTACCCAACCTACTTTCTGAGTATCCCTGGTGTTTTTTCCTGGGGGACATTTAATGTGAATTTGTTGGGATAGGAAAAAGAAGTTGCAGTCCTTGAACAGCATAATATGCCAGACTATTTCCCTTTTTTGAGATGTCAAATATCTACTTTATTATAGTGAAAAAGTGACAGTCAATTTAAATCAAAATTTATGGAGAACATTAGGAGCTGGAAGGACTCTGGCTAATCACTGTAATGTCCCCAACAAATGGTAAATGAAAGCATAAGGAAATTGAGTTAACACAAGTTAAAAGTTCACATACTTATGGAATTATATTAGAAGACGTACAACTTAATTAAATTATCTGAAACTGCTCATTTAGCTTCTATTGTACTAGTGAACATTTATGCAATTTTACTGTTAGATTATATATTAAGTAATAGGTTTGGATTGGGTCAAATTGGGAGAACCCTAATGAGGCAGAATAGAAGAAAGTTTAGTCCAGCATGAAACATCATTCTGAATCTCTATATTGAATATTATTAAACAGAGATTTCCCTAGTTAGTTGGTGACTCTCTTGTATCTATCATCCTGACATTTTGAATAATTGAAAAATCAAACAGGAATTTTGTACATGGGAAAAAATAATCTGGTGGAGAAGAAATACATTATTGATCACCTCATCTGTGGTTTTTTCTTTTCAATCTTGTATTCGCTTTATCAACTCTGGAAGATAGAGAAATACTGAATGCTGGGATTTTTAAGATTAAAGACTTGTTAATAGCTCTCACACAAAAGGTAATTTAGTGATACCCAAACAAGAGAAACTGTGTGTCTGCTCACAAAATTAATATTTGTTTCTCTACTTTGAATTAGCTTAAGGTTAATGAGTTCTTAAATCCATGATTCTAAGATAAAGAATTACACCTTTGAAATACTTCTTTTTACACTCATATACAATGGTCATAAATTCCACTCACTATGCAATGTCTCCCTTCATACAGCCCTCCGCCTCACAGAAGAGCTGGCCCTCTGAGTTGTCACACATTATACTTGTCACTTCCCAGGGAAAACTCATTTCAAGTCCAGGTTGGAGCAAGCCCACTCTCTCAGGGAGAATACCAGAGCATCTGGAAGGCTTTTTGCTGCTATGAAGAAATGTGACCTTTTAAATTTCATCCTTAGAAAACAATTTAGATTGTAAAAGTGTGATTTTTTTTAAGCCATAAAACCTTTGGGAAAATTCTGA
This sequence comes from Lophiomys imhausi, assembly GCA_907164525.1. NCBI lineage: Eukaryota > Metazoa > Chordata > Mammalia > Rodentia > Muridae > Lophiomys > Lophiomys imhausi. The sequence continues at coordinate 732,134 of CAJQZJ010032944.1, read as the reverse complement.
CCACCTTCCCCCTGACTCTGCCAGAAGTGTATTGGAAGAATAAATTATTTCCTGTGATCTTTGGTAACATACACATGCACACACTAAGAAATGAATAAGGAAAAAAAAGGGACCTCCTGCAGACTTGTTCTTATCTGCTTTCTGGGGGTAGAGAAATAAGCTGCCTCCTCTCCACTGCATTTACAGAATTAATTCTCATATGAAATGAAAGGTCCCCGTCCAATCCTATTTCACGGTAGCTTTGTGTGCTTGACTGTACCAAAGCCAAGGGCATCGCCTGATTGTTCCCTGTTCACATCCCTTCACACCAGAAGGTGGCAATTGTTTTAATAATCACACTAACAAATCTGTTTTGCCTTCAGACTGGACTTCGCAAGACAATGTTCATTTGGCTCTTGCTAAGACGATTCTTTTTAACAGTCAGTAGCGTTTACTTCTAGATTTATGTCTCAAAATGGGGTTTCCACTCTCATTAGCTTGCTAAAAGGTGGTATAGCTCCTTTAAGATAAAAATAAGCTGCAGATTTTCTTTATTTCCCCTTATAAGCCTCATTTGTTCATTTGGGGAAATCAAGGGGATACCACTTAAGGTAAAAACTCTGATCCAGTCTCAAAGTGACAAAGTTGCATAACCAACACCACAAATAGCACAAAGAAAGCCCTTAATTTCTCGTTTACAAAATATATATATATTTCTTTAGTAGGCAACACTGTCTGAGAAGGGTGGTGTGTAATAAGATTTATGTCAATGAGGAATAAGGAATCTTTCATGTATAAATCACAAGGCATTTATGTATAACTTACCTCAAAAGGTGGCAGATTCCCATAAATCCCTCACTTAAACTCCAGTGGAAGATAAAAAGCCTTGTGGAAGCCCAGAATTTCATAGACAGTCTGGCCACCTTCTCAATCATGTGACAAAACACACAGAAATATCCACAACACAACACATCGTCATCACCTGAGGATTTATCTCCTAAGACCTGTTTTCCAGACTCTATCTTCTGAAGATGGTTCGCCATCCATAAAGAGAGAGGAAGAGGAGACAGGAGAGGGACAGTGTAACACTGGCTCACTGGAAACTGCCAGTGTTCTTCCCAGATGGTTGCTTTTTCCACAGCTTAGGTTACCTACATGACAAAAGGACAAGAGGCCAGGGGTGAGAACTTGAGATTTTTTTTTTTAACTGAGAAGCCCAGATATTTGTCATCTAGAAGAAATTGTTTGCCTCTCAGCAAGACAGCATTTTTTTAAAATCTTTCTCATAGCATTCTCTAATTATACTTTTTCAACTTTTCAGACATGCCTGTCCTACACAAAAATCCAGAAAAGCCAGATTATCACCACACCTCATCACTGGCACTTCCATAAAACACAAGAAATTACAAAGGATTTTTTTTAACATTATGCCATTAACACCCATAATACAGGAAAACATTTTATAATATATAGCATATTAAAGCAATAGGAAATAGCATGTCAGGTTTCTCATTACTAAATTTCAATAATGGCTAACATAAAAATGTAACTATCCATTAATATTTTCTTTCCATTCACATCTAAAAGAAAAATATTACAATGTCTTTCAGTATCCCTGCAATCGTCGTGCCAGAATTTATTACAGCAAAATGATTTGGCATTCCTAAAGTAGCATGAACAATATGAAAATTTAAAGATAGCTGAGTGCCCATTCTTTAATTTTACTAAAATAATGAAAAACATATATTATTGGAGCTTACAAAACATGTAAATTTTAATTCACATGAAGCCTCTGTTTTGAACGTATATAGTATGTGTTTCTGTTCAGTATTAAAAGCCATTTCTCTTCCTTTGGTTTACTTTACTTTTCTTTGTCCTCTAAAAGTAAAGAGACATAGGAATCTTGATAGTCTCATCTTCCAGTTCTTTCTCAGTACTCTGATCCTGGGAACTTTCCTCTTTAACTTTGAAGAATGATGTGGAAGTTGAACTGTGTAATCCAAATAATAGAAATTCTGGCTTTGTGTGTAGAAGAGAAGTAGATGCTGCTGTTTTTCAACCAGGTTGGCCCTAGATTAAGATGTTAAGAGGTTCTGTTTCATTGGCAGGAAATACGCAAATATAACTTATAAATGATGAAAAGTGGGATTTTGAACAAGAATAAATGGCTCAATTGCTTGCACTTTACACCCCAATTTCTGGCCTTATCCTAGCACAGACCTCCCAAGGAATCTCACCCTAAAGTTACATGTTGTCTGTTATGTATTCCAACAGGACAGCTCATCACGGGCTCTGCAGATTACCACTACGTAAAACCCTGCACATTGCAGGAATGATAGTGAAGACACCATGACCCATTTACAAACTAGCCACCAAGACATATTTTTAAAAAGAAAAAAAGGAAAAGCAAACTGTTGCCACCCATGGGTGGATCCGCTTTATTACATGAGAAAACGTGAAAGCAAGCTATGTTGAGAAGAAGTAGGGCAAAAGGAAATATATCCATTTGTTTTCTTCCAGTTTCATTGTATGGGCTCTTTCTATATAGTGTCTTCTCTAAGGTTTTGCTTCACTTTGAGCACAAGCTAAGCTTGAGTTTGCTTATGAGTAATGAAGACTGAAGGGCAAATGAAAAGCATGATGCAATGGGAAGCTGGAGGAGAAGGAGGTTACACCTGTGAAAACCTGCCGGATGTTTTATTTCATTTATGGTTCAAGTGCTCTGAGAGATAAAATGGGTCTCTAAATTACAGATGAGAGCTCAGGGGAGTATAAATGGCATCTTTTGAGTACAAGCAATATGACACTGACAGCCAGAAAGCCATAGAAGGACCACATTTGCTAAACGCTCATAGAGGGTTCTCTGTTGCTTATTTGTAGGTTTTTTTTTTTTCAATTTGGTTTGGTTTGGGATGACAGATTCCTTTTGTAGCCCAGGTTAGCCCTGAACCTAATCTCCTCTTACTTCAGCCGTCAAAGTACTGGGCTTACAGACATGTGCCACCTTACCCAGCTTCACTAAGTATTTTTGAACAAAACTTACAACTCCCCTGGGCCTTAGTTATTGATCTTGAAGATTATTAGAACATTGTGATTATTTTGAGTTCTCCCAAAGTGTGTTTGGTAGTATTCTAAGAAAGTAGTATTATATGGGGTTTTTACTTGAATGACTAAGATTTTTATAATATATGGCTAGCCAGGAACATGTGTGATTCCACACCATCTGAGTTTATCAAAAGTCCACAGCTGCCCAGCTGATGTGACTACAAGAATACAACTCTTTTTTTTAATTTTAATTTATTTATTTATTGCTTCAGGTTACATCTCCATCATAGTGTCCTCTTTCGACCCTTCCCAGTCCTGCCCTCCCACCCTCTACCCCCTAACCCTTCCATCCCACTCCTCTGGAGTGGAGTGTCCCTACATAACAGTCCCCGCAAGAATATAACTCTTATGACTGAGTTTAAATAGAATAACTGAAATTTTTTTCTAATGAAGAGAAATGCTTATGTTATGTTGATTTTAAAAGGAAGTTAATTCATGAGTGGCATCTGTTTTCATTCAGGTTTAATATAAATCAGCAGATGATAAAATTGTTTTAAAGTTAACATAAAACACTTTGGGGGCACATAAAATCAGTATACTGAACAACTAATGCTAACAAGATATTCCACTTCATTGGGTAACAGTGAGGCACATGATGTAACGTGATACCACTCGGCACTTGCTGTCAATGAATACATAAGGAAGCACCAGAACTATTTTTCTTGTATTAGGCTCTTAGGCTATCTTGTACCAACTTGCACTGGTTGAAGACAGCATCAATATTAATGAAGAATGGAAGTCTGAGATTTAGTGACTCTCACTTCCTGACCCCCACCTTACTTTCTTTCATGCTAAATCCATTAGTATAGATGGATAGACATTAATAAACAAGAAGGACAAAGTAGCTCTCCATTCAGGGACAGTTCGACTCGACCCTTACTATGCACTGCCCTTCCAGGGCCACAAGATGTTTGACCTACTCAATGACATTTATTTATTGATTTACTTATTCTATGTACTTCAGACTAACTTTTCCCTAGGTGTCTTACACTTCTCATGCTTAAAATATATGATAAAGTTAAAATTGCTGACAGAGAGCACTTCAAAAACAGAAGAAAGACAGAGTCTGTATTATTCTTGTAAGTCTTCAAAGTCTGATCCTGGAAAATATTTTTGTACACGACTTCTGTGCAGTAGATACTCCATGGATGCTCATTGAATGGAACTGAAATGAATTGCATTTGTCAAGTACTGAGCCATTTCATGTGATCTTATTATCCCTTACTTCCACCCTGTATAGACACATACCTGAATGGGTGCATGAGTGAGTGTGTGTGTGTGTGTGTGTGTGTGTGTGTGTGTGTGTGTGTGTCCTTGTGGAAACAATTTTATAGCCAGAAATCCACACAGAATAGAGTGTGTTTCTCTATGATTTACAAATGATCTTTCTTATGAGAATAGCTACATGTTCTTCTGGATAATGAAAGAACTTTAGTTTAAAACTACACTTTATATATTAATAGGTATATGCAGTTCTTCTGGTCTTATAGGTATTTTTTTGTCACCAAAGGCTTCTTCTCATGCCACTAAGAGGAACTATGACAGATGAAGAGGTATGTGAAGTATTCAGGAAGCTCTTCCTACCTACCTCTTAAACAGAGAACACCTATTTCAATTTACTTCATACTATGACAGACCGGATCTCTCTGTTAAAAACAAACAAAAAAACCTCAATGTCACTGTTTTAAAGAAAACCAAAGCCACCAATCCTTTATTTTACTTTCCTTATTTATTTTTATGGCGCTGGAGATTGGAAGCAGGTAGAATGGAGACTGGCAAGGACTCCACTACTAATTTCCACCCAAGAAATTAGTTATGGTTATTCATTTAAAACCACAGGTAAATAAAACTCACTGTGCACATGTTTCCAATACCTGTAGGTGGAAGTACCTGTCCTCCAAGTTCACTATGAGTTGTCCAAGTTCACCTTCTGGCTGTGATTAAGTCAGGGAAAATATGGCGACCATGAACATTGTTAGTGTTCTTATAGATGTGACCACAGAGAGCTCCATCTCCTGTGCTGCTGTGAGGAGAAAGCATCTACAAACCAAGGGAACAACAGTTCCTTACCAGATGCCAGGTCAGTCAGTCCCCTGATCCCAAACATCCCCACTGCAAAGAGTAAGAACTAAACTTAGGCTGTGGACAAACTGGGAGTTTTGTGGCATTAGATTTATCAACCTAAATGAGCTAATAAAACCATTTTACACAGAAAAAGGGGGGTGAAAGAAAGGCAAACCTTCCTAGATTAGCCTGAGAACATGTCCATCCCAGTCTCTATAGCCACCACCACAGGAGCACAAAGGGAGCTGAAAATCAACTACAAATCAATTAAGACACTAACTAACATTGACTTACACTCCCTGCTAGCCACAGTAGTTTATAAGGGGCCATGCCTTGTGTGCACACACTGATGAACCA